>PVKM010002959.1:0-60732 GCA_004027735.1 Carollia perspicillata
GGGGAGGGAAGGCACCGCACCCTGCACCCTGCACCCTGCACCCCGCACGGTTCACTTGCCCTGCTGGTCATTGCTTCACGCCCAGTCAGGAGTTTCCTTTTCCCTCCGTTTGGCAGCGAAGGTGAAGGAGAGCCCAGGTGGCCTGGAGCCGGGACGTTGCTCTCCCTCTGCCTTGAGATTTCCCTCCACTCCTCTTTCCCTATCCATTTCCCCCTCCGACCCAACAACCGTATTCCTCCTGGCTCCTTAATTTGTTCCAATCAAACATTCTAGGACTCGAGGCTGTTAATTATCGGATGAAAAACAAAGTTTATTTAAAAATACTCCACTTCTCCCTCTGACTGGCCGTGGACATTAAACAGTATCCCTACACTTTCCCGCTCTGCTCGCCCTTCTATGATGCTAGAAGGGGGAGGTAGGGGCCCTACTTGCGTCTGTGGGTTGTTGTTGATGCTGATGCCGATTACCTGATGTTGCTGCTCCAGCATCCTCGGTGTGAATTGTCATTTTTTCCTTGGTGTCTGGTATCCTTGATGTTACTGGCTTTTGAGGTTGGTGTTTTGTTTCATTGTTTGAAAAACATGCAGAGAACTGGGTTTGTCTGTTGCAGTGTTATCTAACATGGGTGGTTAGTCACTTGTCATCCTTTTCTCCTCATATTTTTTTCTCTTTGTTTTGTTTTTCAGTTCTCCAGAATACACATGATATAGCCCCTGAGGTGTCTCCATGAGGGAACCTCCACTCACTCATCCTGTCATGTATATCACACTGTTCTTGACTGGGCCATTCATCTAAGATGGGATTTACCCTGTGAAACAGGGAGAAGACTTATGGACCCCAAACATCATTTCAAGTTGTAGTTGAGTTTTTAAAAGTACAGACATACATGCAAAGCTTTTTTGCTTTGGACACTCTGCTTTTTTAAAGCTGCTGTGTTGCTCACCCAGAACTGCTCCAGTGTATTGACTAATCATCATGGCTTCAGTTTGGAAGAGACTGCAGCGTGTAGGAAAACATGCATCTAAGTTCCAGTTTGTGGCCTCTTACCAGGAGCTGATGGTTGAGTGTACCAAGAAATGGTAAGACATGCCCTGGGGTAGAGTTTGCTCTGCTGTGGCCTACACTCTGCTGCTTCTGACAGCGGATTTACCTTTCTGTGGTGTACAAGTGTGTAGAAGCAGGGTGGGGTGCAGATTACTTTAACAAGTAAGGTGTGTACTGTTGCTGCTGGCACCATCCCTTTGGGTTTTAGTTATTGTACTTCAGATGGCTCAGAAGGCTGTAACTGTGAGAGAACATCACTAATGTTAGAAAAACTTTGCTTTTTATAATTTTAAGGATACAAAGAATGGTTATTGAAATATTATAAACATATATGCTTTAATGTAAAAATCAGTATTCTTATGGGGTGGTGATAATCTATGTTATTTTTTTCTAGATTTTTCCCCCTTAAGATAAAGAATTTTTTGTTATTTGAATAATGGAATGCCAGTCCACATAACCTTAGAAATTCTTTTGTTTTATATATGCATAGGCAACTGTGTTTTATTTTAATTGCCTAATGGGATACATTTCTTGGCCAGACTTAAGGAAGCAATTAGTAGTGCTGGTCTGTGACTTGCTTCTTTCCACTTGAGCAAAGTAAATTTAGGGCTTTCTTTTCAATGTCCTCAATGATAAGCAAGAAGAATTCTTAATTAGTGAGAAAAAAAGTTAAGCAAAGAGTCCTTTGGGTTTTGATTTATTGCAGTGATTAAGCAGTATTAATGCAAAAATAAGTCCATTTCATTGTCTGTAAGGACTATAATCTCATGTATGTATTAACTTCTTTTTGACATTCTTTTTGTAAGATGAAAAAAATAGCTTGCTCTAGTCCAGAACTCTTACGTATATTTGAATATTTATTTGGAAACTAGTTTCTGAGTGCTTTTCTCTTGAACTTGTTAGGAATGTTATTTATGTGTAACTCAAGAAATGTATGTACTGGTTACCTACTTTAAACTAATTACTGTGGCTTTAGAGTTGAATATGACATAATCCTCACTCTCCAGGAGCTCACAGTTCAGGGTAATGACAGTCATGTAAATAAATTCACTGTGATAGGTGCAATAATATAAATATATATGGTGTCAGGATTTTAATCTGTCTCCATCACTTAACAGTTGGGTATCCTTGGGGACAGGTCATTTAGTTATCTGTGGTTTAGTTTCTATATCCATAAAGGTAGTAATGGTACTACTTCATAGGAAGGGTTATTTGAAGATTAAATGAGTTAATACATTGTAAAAGGCTTGAAACAGAGTCAGGCACATAGTGAATGCCCAACAAATGCCATTATTACTAAGTTGGCAGAGGAGGAAATATCTACTCAAGAGTTGGGGGTAGGGTCTTGGGATGCCTTTCTGAGATCTGAGCTGGCTTTTGAAAAATTCATAGTAGTTGGCCAGGAAGCTAAGGGGGAAGAAATGAAAGATATTTTAGACTGAAACAGCAGTCTATCCAAAAACATGGGGGCATTAAATAGTGCACGGTGTGCTGGAAATTAAAGCAGTGTAGTTTGACTTACAGCACTGGATGGGGGTAGTGCAGTGGAATATGGTGTTTTAGAGGCAGGCAGGACTCAGATCTTGAAAAGGTATATGCTGTTATACGTGGGGACATAACTGCAAGTTTTTGAGTGGAAGAGACCTTAGATTGGCGTTTTGGAAAAATCACTTGATGATATCAAAGAGTGAGTATCATGTAAGTATCATAAGGGAAAGGGTGACTGGAAGCAGTGATATTAGGGTAGCTGTTGCAATAGATAAGGTGAGGAAAAAGGGTTAGACTTGAGGCATTGGCAGAGGGAATGGAGAGAATTAGGCCCAAGGAACACTTAGGACATAAAATGGATAGGCCTTGGTGGTCATTTCAGCCAAAAGTCTGGAAAGGATGGGGTTAAGGGAGAGGGAAAGGTCTAAGTTGACACCCAAGTTTCTGGTCTTGATGACTGGGTGTACTACTAACCAAGCTAGAGGGTACACGAGGAAGATCCAGATTACCAGTATTTCTTAATTTGGCGGTGTACTGGGGATATCAATTTAAAGGTGGTTAAACTAAAATCCTTTTCCTAAGGGAAATACAACATATCAGGTGATTCTTCAGTCACAAAATCAGTTTCTTCCCTACAGTTTGCAGCATCCCTGGATTTCTTCTTTGAAAAGTATTGTTATTGCTAATGTGTCTCAAGGTGAAAATTTAACTTGATTACAACTTGATCATGTTTAGGGGTTGCCATTATGGCACACCTATTAAATTAGATCCTTATGATGATAGGATCTGACCTTAACACTACAAACATTGGGATGTTCTAGAATATTCAGAGATTAGTTCTAAATATTTTGCTTTTTTTCCTCTCCCATTTAGCAGTGTAGTTTAATGCTAACAAGGTGACAGACTCAATAACATTTGTTTGATGTACTAGAATTTTATTTGTAAGTGGATGCTTAAATAGAGCTTTAAAATCTTTTCAATATATAAAAATTTGTTATAATGACTTTTATTTCTTTTGCCTTACTTTGCACAGGGTCTTGTGATAGAATCAGATTAGGCCCAATTTCTGCACTTTTATCCTGTAGTTTACTTCTATTTCTTTTTTCCCATTTCTCATTTTGATCTTTGGCAAGAAGTCTTAAATTGTTGGATGTATGTGTGCTGAATTAGAAACTATTTAAAGGACATAAAAAATAGACTTGGGCACATAGTAAGACAAATTTTTATCAGCTACTTTTACATTTGGGTACTATTTTGGGGGGTATGGAAGAATAAAAGGTGAAGAAAGAAATTTAGAGATGCCAGTTGAATGCAAGAAAGAGACATCAGTAATAGCATTGAAGATAAAATGCAAGTATTGAGAGGATATGAAAATACATCTGGTATAAATTAGAGAAGGAATAAACTATAAAAAGAAAGAACAGTTAGCATTCTATTGGGGTTGTGCCTTTGAAGGTAGTCTGTGTCTTTGCCTTCTAGAGCCTGCTGCTGCTGCTTCTGCTGTTTCTTTTAATCCTCACCTGAGGACATTTTTTCATTGCTTTCAGACAGAGAGGAAGTGGGGAGGGAGGGAAAAGAATTGATTGGCTGCCTTCTGTGTGCCCCAACCAGGGATTGAACCTGTAACCTTTGGTCCAGCTATACTCCAATGAGCCACATTAGCTAGGGCTGGAACCTCTTAACATCTCTTCTGAGATGCACAACATTTGCAACCCCTGGGACCTGTTAGAACTGCTAGCTCTCATGCCAGCCCTTGCCCTAGACTCACTGAATCAGAAACTGCTTTTTAATAAGATTCACAGTATGCATATTAAAGTTTAAGAAAGTATTTTAAAGTGATATTTTGAACCTTACCAAGTGCCCATTCATGACTTCAAGATAAAGTATATTTAAAATACACTGACTTCTGTATGAATTTGAAACTCAAAAGAATGAAGATGAAACTCAAGGGATTCAGAAAGACATAGTGTGTTGATAGAATAGGGTAATGGGAATCAGGATATATTTTCCAGGGGAGAATGTGTTATTTCTGTGATTATGGAGAGGAGAAACTTTTCCCTGTGTTCTTTTGTCATGGTCATAGGGTATGAGCCTAGATAAGACAGGTAACAAGATGAAGATAAGGGTTTGTGGAGGCCACCTTTTGAGAACTAGGCCATGAGTAAACTCACAGTATTTTGCTCCTTGATCAAAGGATGGATTCTATAGATAAGGGTTTGGGATTTCTGCTTTCTCTTTGTTGCCATTTATAGTATTTTGCTTTTGTCCTGGCTGACGCAGTGTGGGTTCCCTTAGTTTAACAGGGTCCACTTTCTGATTCTTTCATGGTGTAGTGGTTCTAGAATTTGGGTCAGGAACAAAAACCAGAATGACTTTTATTCATCTGAGAGAAGGACCCTGTACTTTGAGGTCCTTTTCCTCATTACTTCTTGATTGTTAGGTAAAAAGGCTCTGGCAAATTTGGAGTTAATAAGAGTTTATATCCCCTACTCTTATTGTTGTCCCCAAGTCATTTAATTATTAATCTCATGTAACTAACGTAGCTGTTGGCAAGTGGTGAGACTGGCCACTGGAGGTGAGTTCGAGAGAAAGAGACTGTGTTCTTTTGTATCTTAGTTTATTTCTTATGCTATTCTTTTATCACCTGCAGGCCTTTAGATTTCTGAGGGAAGTCTTCACTATATGAGCCCTTAGTGGCTGTTTAGGTATTGAAGGAAACTACTTAAAAGTTGGCAAGTTGTGGTTATGATAATTTAGGTTGCAGAATTCAGTTCTGATAGGACCTTCCTAATATACGATAAGAACCATTATGTACAGTATGTATTTTAGTTTTCTGTGTATGTCTGTATCATCTAAATATATGAACATATTTTATTTATGTTTTTTATGTTCTAAGTCTTAGTTATCATATTCAAAAAGTATTTACAATATTATATATTTTTCTTTAAAAGGCATAATATATGTGTGTTTGATTTTTTGTCATAAGAATTCTTGTTTTTAAATATAGTTTTAATGTAACTAAAACTTAATTAAGCTTTAATTAATTTACTTTAAAAATAGGTAATACAATCACATGGCTCAAAATTCTAGAGATACAAAAGTGTGGATATATATCCCTGAAAGTAACTCCTCATTATTCCACACTTTTGCAAACCTTGTGACCTCAGGATTTGAAAAGTAAAAAGAGTAGCTCTTTTCAGTGCTTAAGTTTGTGACACTGGCCTGTTAGATAAAATATAAAATCCTTAATCTGATGTTCTGGGCTCTCCCTAACTGAACCCTATTTAGTTTTCCAATTGGACATCAGAATGCTACATGTACTTTAAGTATTAACTTGAGTTTATAAAGTCCAAATTACATTAATAATTACTTATTCAGGTCCATTTCTTCACATGGATTAGGCAAGCATTTCTTTGTTGACCATCTAATAGAATGAGATAGAGGTACATCAACTTTGATATGAAGAACCTGCATTTGAAATACATTTTTTGAAAAAAAGAAGAAATAATTAATTGGAAATAGGCTTGATGTGTTTTAGGAGTTTCTGGAAGACCCAATGTGTCTGGAACCAAGTAGTGTAAGGGGTAAAATGATAGGTGAGGTCTGAGAGGTAGGTGGTGGTGGGGTCAGATCATGTATGGCCTTGAGAACGTGGTAAGGGCTTTTGGATTTTAAGTGTGATAGAAAGCCATTGGAGAGGTATGATATAATATGATTTACATTTTAAGAAGATTATTCTGGATACTTTGTGAACTGTTGTCAGTAAAAATGGCAGCAGGGATAGCAGTTAGGAGGCTATTGCAATAGTCTAAGTAGCAAAGAGGTCACGGTGGAGGTGGTGAGAAATGGTCTGATGTATGTAGGTGATACACACATACTGTCAGCACACTTTGCTGAGGTATAACTTACACATTTACATACAAAAAATACATCCATTTTAAGCATACAGTTCAATAAGTTTTGACAAATTATAAACCTGTGTAACTGGAAATGACTTTTTAAAAATGTATAGTTGACAGGACAATAATGGATTAGATATGATACAAAGTGAGAGATGGATCAACAGTGACTATAGTTGTTAAGCCTGAGCAACCAGGTGAATGTAATAATTACAGGGAATGGGGAACACTTGGGGAGGACAAGGTTTGCCATGAAGGAGAAACCAAGAATTGGTTTTGCTTTTCTTAAGGTTTGGGACATTCAGATGCAGGCCTTAATTGAGCAGTTATGAGAGTCTTGAGCTCAGGGGAGAGAAGAGGCTGTAGTCACTTAGTATAGTCACACATCGCTTAACTGGCTTAACTGTGGGAACACTTTCTGAGAAATGTATCATTAGGTGATGTTGTGTGTGAACAGCATAGAGTGCATGTACACAAACCTAGTCGTTACAGCCTCCACCATACACCAAGGCTATATGATAGTATAGCCTGTTGCTCCTAGGCTACAAACCTGTACAGCATGTTACTATGCTGAATACTTGGCAATTATAACACAATGGTAAGTATTTGGGTATCTCAGTGTAGCTAAACATAGAAAAGATTTATTGGAAATATGGTATAAAAGATAAATGGTTCACCTGTATAAGACTTACTATGAATGGAACTTGCAGGACTGGAAATTGCTCAGGTGAGTCAGTGAGTGCTGAGAATGTGAAGGTGTAGGCATATTGTACACTACTTTTGACTTTATAAACATTGTTCCACAAGCTCTCCCCACTTGCTTCCTTCTGACAGGGTCAAGAATGGAACATTGAAGCTGTCAGTGGTGCTACATAGATAGGGTAGAGATGTAGGCTGGATTGATTGGAAATACCGAGGATAAACGTCTGTGTAAGGTGTAGATCTCCATAATAGTGGCTGTCAGGAGAGAGTGAAAGGTGGTCTGTGGATCAGTAGGAATAAGAAATTAAGATGGAAAGGTAAAGGATCATAGGGCATTGTCATGGCAATTTGGTTTGGCCTGTCACATGTTGGAGCAGTGGTCTGATCAAGGATCTTTGTAGTATTCATCAGAATAAGAGGGTGCTTAATATGGAGGGGGTGTAGAAATGAGAACTCAGTATTTTGACTTGGGAAATTTGTTTTTGGTTCCATTGACCCTATGTGGCACAAAGGGCTCTGTCTGGCATTGAGTTGATGGAAGAAATAAAATTTATCTATGCATTGCAACCTGACAGTATTTCCAAAGTACACGGATAGACTGGCTCCATGATCCAAGAAAGCCATTACTAAAGTGGTAGTGGCACTTAATACTTGTAAAGGTAGCTCCTGTGAACCTGTTACCTGTGTCCTTGTATAGGATTTTAGGTCCTCAACAGAGAACCTACAACAATGTACTCTGAAAATCATGAAGTAGAATTAATTTGCCAGCATGTATGTATGTGTTTGTGTGCACACATGTGCATGCATGTGCATATGCACTATGGTGATGTACTATTCAGGATATATTTCTTTATGACAGGTTTTATTTAAAATTTTTTTTCCTGTCATGACTTTTAAAATGAACATATGTAGTAAATTGTATCTTTTGGTAGTGTGTCATTCCCTTACCTTATTTTGGTATCAGATCTTGGCTTATGTATTTTAAAAGTTGATTTTTAAAATGAAATGTTAAGGATTTATATGAAGAAGTTCCACATAACTTGTATAGTTTTGTTTCACATTAGTTGTACAATTAGATCCTTAGAGAACCTAAAATGTACTGTTGAAGCATCAAATGTGTTCCTTTAATTTTGTGGAAAATTGCAACAAAAGAGTCACTGAAGTAGTTCATTGCATGATATAAAAATAGTCCAGTGTGCTGAAGGAAAAATTGTACAAGCATTTTGAACTGAATGCTCAATAGGGATGTTCTTATTCTGCACGATGGCTGTTGCATATTTTTTAAAAGGAGTAGGACCGAGTTTGTGAAATGGAGACAGTGAAATTACTACAGGCTGTCACTGTGTCTTATTTCTCACTGTTATAGTGATATTTTTAGACAGCTTTGGTAATAGATGCCTAAGGATTTTCTTTGATAAATTTGATATATTAAAATGTTTCCTGGTGTTATTAATCCTGGTGTTATTTTAAAAATATTCTTTGAATAAAAACATTTAAACATGACTCTTAATACTTTAGTAACAATAAAAAAGATTGACTTTAATGCAGTGAAGTTATCACTTTAAAAATTAGTACTCTTCCTATATCCAAAAGAGTTTGTCTACTTCAGAATTTAAAATAACACTATGTTGACTAATTTAGTGATATAAATAGAACAGAGATAGTTTTAGAGGAGCTAGAGTACATGTCACCAGGCACTTAATAGGAGTTACCATTGGATAGTGGACTTGGTTCTGAGTTTACTGGCAGCTGAGAGGAATTGGCTCACATAATATTCCCTTTGGCTAAAGAAAATATCTGAATTCATTTGCAGAGACTTTTCTTAGAACTTAATTCAAAGAAGATTTTTATTATGAAAAAAATGTATGACATTTGAGATAAAGTCTCCACCTACAAAAGACTCAGACTGCTAAACTGGATAGTGTTTATGCTGCTATGATATATAATTTCAATAAAGACCCTATATGAGAAAATATGGTTGAGGAACCTAATTTTCTGATTATCTAATTTAAGTCAAGGGTACAACTTATTTAGAAGGATGGGTATGTAACATAAATCAAGTTCTGTGCTCTCCAGTTCAGAAACAACTAACCACATCTGGCAATTTACATCTAAATTTAAATTAACTTAAGTTAAATTGAAAATTTTGTTCATCAGGTACATTAGCTACATTAGCCACATTTCAAGTGCTCACTAACCACAAATAGCTAGGGGGCTACCATATTGGACAGTGCAAATGTGGAACAGTTCCATCATCACAAAAAGTTTTATTGGACAGTGTTGTTTTAGCTATTTCCTCTCAAACGGACTGATTTAAGAATCACCATGGCATTTTGCAAATATGGAGAATTCCATGCCATTAGAAAGCCCTAATTTTGGTAGGTCTGGAATGATGCTGGCAAATGTGTCATTTTAGAAATTCCCCTATTGCTTAAGATCATCAAGCCAGGTTTTAGAACTACCATATTTGTTTCTTTCTCAACAATCTATCAGAAGTAAAGCTTTGGTAGATGCTGAATGATAATTCCTGTTGGTACTCCAGACATGTTTATTGAGTCAAAAATTTGAATATAATTTTCTTCCTTTGGTTGTTTTGTAGAGTGTGTGTGTATGTGTCTGTGTGTATTAAAAATAAGAGCAGTATACTTGAGTATGCCATATATAAAGGTTACAAATTATTATAAGCATTTAACAGCTTCATTCATTCATTTAAAAAGAAAAGACTAGTTTGTTGTCTTCCATAGAAGCCAGGCCTATTGGGGGTGAGAGTCAGTAAAGATAGAATAAATTTTTTAAGCAAAGTTTTGAAAATTCTCAAATATTTGCACTGTTATTATACTTCCAGGCAACATCTCTGGATCTGCTGATTTTTTTTTCTCTAAAGAACGTCTTAATTATTACTCCAGTTTTTCTATTGCTACTGCCTTGTTGGTATCTTTTGTCATCTTTTGCCAAGGCCCATGGTTCCCAACCTGTACTTTGGAGCTGGGAAGGGACAGCAGAGAACTCACAGATGTACCAAGAGATTCTTAAACATTTTGAGGGAAAGAAAGCAACGACATCTGTTGGAAACCACACAAATTACTAATTTGAGGGTGGTTCGTTTTCAAAATTAGATTGCTACATTCCTTTCAATGCTACCATATTTTTACAAAGCAGAGTTTTTAGTAGGTGCTATGACAGAAAGCAAGTACTATGTGAAAATCTGTGTGGAAGTAAAAAAGAGGAAGGCAGTGTCTAATCTGATTCTAAGGTTTGAGAAGTTGTGCAGTGCCTACCTAATACAGGTGTTAAGTTAGGACATACATCTTTCTTAATTTGTTTGAACCTGACTACTCAATAAACAGAATGGTTAGGTATGTCTTTTGGCCTGTGAAAAAATTACTGACATATTATGGTCTTATAAACCCAGAAAATTTGGAACTCTCTGGTATAGGCTTTTGTGATAGCCCTTAGGACTTTCCTAGCCCTTTCTGGCCCTTTGTCTATGTTACTGCCATAGTTATCCTCCCATAATGAACCTCCAGATTATCCCTTGTTTATAGGATACTGTTAATGTAGTAATTTGAATCTTTTAAATCTATATTCTGTTTTACTAGTCTTCTTCCAACCATCCCTGCTAAGTTTCCAAAATCTTGTTTCCCTGACAATGATCTTTCTTCTGTATCCCCTTCCAAAAATCATTAAATTCAAAGAGAATGTAGTAACATTTTATCTCAGAGTAACTTAATTGAAACTAAATTTATTCCTACAGTAAGTGGGGTTAGAAATGAGTTTAATGGTTCAGCTTTAATTTGAAGAGTATTCTAATATACAAAATAATATTTTAGAATATGATTCTTTTATTTTTAAAACTTTTCATTGAAATTACTTTAGGCTTACAGAATAGTTGCCAAGATAGTATAGAGGTGGAACTGCTGGGTCATGTGATAATTTTATCTTTTTGAGGAACTACCAAACCTTTTTCTAGAGTGGCTGTATCATTTTATATTTCCAATAGTGATGTATGTGGGTTCCAATTTCTTCACATTCTCACCAGCATACCTTATTGTCTGCTTTATTTTAGCCATCCTAGTGGGTGTAAAACAGTATATCATGGTGGTTTTGATTTACATTTCTTCAATTGCTGGATGATGTTAGTCACAGTCTTTTCATGTGTTTATTGGTCATTTGTATTTTATTTTTGAGAAATGAGTATTCTGATCCTATGCACATTTTAAAATTGAGTTATTTATATTTTTAGCATTACATTATAAGACTTTTAAAAATGTATTTTAGATATTAGATACTTATCAGATAAGTGATTTATAAATATTTCACTCAGTGACTTGTCTTTTCACTTTCTTGGTGGTACATTTTGATGCACAAAAGTTTTAAATTTCATTAAGTGTAATATCTATTTTTTAAATTTTATTAATTATGCCTTAGTGTTGGGTATAAAACTACTGGTATTTTGAGTTAATTTTTGTGTATGGTATAAGGAAGGGGTCCAACCTCATTTTTTTGTTGCATGTGAATATATAGTTGTTCTAGCATCATTTGTTGAGTCTGGGTATATTTTCTTGTTTCTTTTTGCACAAATGAGTTGAATATGTGTACTTTTTACCCTTATTCTTCCTTTTTACACAAAAGGGGTGTGGGAATACTATTGTTACTTAGCTTCACTTTGCTTTTCCTTAACAATACATCCTGGAATCATTCCATATCCTTTCATAGAAATCATCATCATCTAATAGAGATATTTTATTATTACCTAAAGTCCATAGTTTGTATTAGGGTTCACCCTTTTTGTTGTGCACCTGTTGGTTTTAACAAATACATAATGACATGATTCCATAATAGTATCATACAGAATAGTTTCAACTGCCCTAAAAATTCCCTGTACTACACCTGTTCATTCCTTTCTCCCTTTTCTGAATCTCTAGCAACCACTGATCTTTTTATTGTGTCGATAGTTTTGCCTTTCCCAGAAAGTAATATATTTAGAGTTATATAATATATAGCCATTTTAGATTGTGTTATTTCACTTAGTAACATGCATTGAAAGTTTCACCATATCTTTTTGTGGCTTGATAGCTAATTTCTTTCTAGCACTGAGTAGTCTTACATTGTATGGATATACCACAGTTTGTTTATCCATTCATCTACTGAAGGACATCTTCGTTGCTTGTTGCTTCCAAGTTTTGGTAATTATGAATAAAGCTGCTATAAACATTTGTGTACAGGTTTTTGTGTAGAACACAAAAGTTTTCAACTCATCTGGGTAAATACCAAGAAGCACAATTTCTGTATTATATGCTAAGCATATTAGTTTTCAAAGAAATTGCTAAACTGTCTTTCAAAATGCTTGTATCATTTTGTATTTCCACCAGCAATAAATGAGAGTTCCTTTTGCTTCACATTCTCACCTGATTTCGAGGTTGCCAGTGCTTTGAATTTTCGCCATTCTAGTAGATGTGTAGTGGTATCTCATTTTAATTTGCAGTTACCTGGTAACATATGATTCTGAGCATATTTTAATATGCCTATTTGCTATCTGTATATATATCTTCTTTGATGAAATGTCCAGATCAGTTGCCCATTTTTAAAATTGGGTTGTTTTCTTAGTGTTGAGTTTTAAGAATTCTTTGTATATTTAGGATACCGGTCCTTTACTAGATACATGTTTTGCAAATGTTTTCTCCTGATTTGTGGCTTGCCTTTTCTTTCTCTTAATAGCATCTTTTATAGAGTATAAGTGGTAATTTTAATAAAGTCCAACTTACCAACTTTTTCTTAATGGAGTATGCTTTTGGTGTTGTGAAAGGTGTAAAGTCTGTGTCTAGATACATTCCAGCACAGTTTGTTGAAAAGACCATTCTTTTTTCGTTGAATAGCCTTTGTTCCTCTGCCAAAAATAAGTTGATTCAATTTGTGGGGGTTCATTTCTAAGCTGTTTATTCCAGGTAATTTCTTTGTTCGTTCACCAGTACTACACTGCTTTTACTGTTTGTTTTATAATAAGTCCTGGAGTTGGGTAGGGTCAGTCTTCTAATTTTGTTCTCTTTCACCATTGTTTGGGGTCCTTTGCTTCTCTATACATATTTTAGAATCATTTTGTCAGTACCAAATGACTTGCTTGGATTTTGATTGGGATTGCATATGTATATATATCAAGTTAGGAAGAACTGATGTCTTGGCAGTATTGAGTCTTATCAAGGTACATTATCCATTCTAGGTCTTTTATTTTTTTCATAAGAGTTTTGTAGTTCTCATATGGGTCTTGTATATATTTTGTAAGATTTATACCTAAGTATGTTCCATTTTTTAGTGCTAACGTAAATGCTAATGTGTTTCAAATTCCAGTCGTTCATTGCTGGTATATAATAAAGCAATTGATGGTTATGTGTTAACCATGTACCCTGCAACCTTGCTATGACTGCTTACTTGTTTCAGGATTTTTTTGGTCGATTCTTTGGTATTTTGTACATAAACAATCATGTCACATGTAAAGAAAGACAGTTTGATTTCTTCCTTTCTAAATTGTATACCTTTTATTTCCCTTTCTTATCTTAACTACACTAACTAGGATTTCTAGTATGATTTGAATAGGAATGCTGAGAGCAGACTGCCTTGCTCCCTATCTCAGTGGGAAAACGTTTAATTTTTCACTAAAGAATGGTGTTAGTGTTAATATTTTGTAGATGTCTTCATAAAGTTGAAGAAGCTCTCCTCTATTCCTAATTGGTTGAGAATTTTTATCATGAATGAGTGCTGGATTTTGTTAGGTGCTTTTTCTGTATTTTCTTTAATAGTCTATTGATGTGATATGGATTACATTAATTGATATTCTAATGTTGAACCAGACTTACATGCCTGGAATAAATCCCACTTGGTTGTAGTATATAGTTTTTTAAAAATGCATTGTTGGATTTGATTTACTAATATTTCTTGAGGATTTTGCATTTATGTTCATGATAGATATAGGTCTGTTTTTGGGAAGTGATTGTCTAGATGATTAATATAATTTCTTCTTAAATATTTGGTGGAACTCACCAAGTGAACTTATTTGGGCCTGGTGCTCTCTGTTTTAGAAGGCTATTGATTGTTAAATCAATTTTTTTAGTAGATATAGGACTATTCATATCTCATTGTATGGTGTTTGGTAGATTGTGTCTTTCAGGGAATGGCTCCATTTCATGTCGTCTGTCAAATATGTGGATATAGAATTGTTCACAATATTCTTTTATTATCTTATTAATGTCCACAGAATTAGTAGAAATGGCTTCACTTTCATTTCTGGTATTAGTGATCTGTGTTTTCTTTTGTTTTGTTTATTTTTCTTGTTAACGTGGCTAAAAATTTCTCTGCTTTATTGATCTTTTCAAAGAACCCACTTTTGGTTTTGCCTGATTTCCTGTTTTCAATCTCATTGATTTCTGCTCTAATTTTTATTATTTCTTTCCTCTGCTTACTATTTTTATTGTTAATAAATTGTTTTGTTTTTTTCAGTTACAGCTTACATTCAGTATTATTTTATATTAGTTTCAGGTGTACAGTGTTCCACCCAATATTTTCAGTACCCAACTGTTCCCATATGTAGTTATCATAATATTATTGACTATTTCCTGTGCTGTACTTTACATAACCATGACTTTTTTGTAAGTACCAATCTGTACTTCTCAGTCTCTTCACCTCTTATACACAGTCCCCAATCCCTCCTGCCCTCTGGCAATCATCAGTTTGTTCTCTGTGTCTCTTAACTCGTTTCTATTTTGTTTGTTTGTTCATTTGTATTCTTTATATTCCACATGTAAATGACATCATATGGTATTTGTATTTCTCTTATTTCACTTAGAATAATATCGTCTAGGTCCATCCATGCTGCCACAAATGGTAAGCTTTCTTTTTTTATGGCTGAGTAATATTTCATTTCATTTATGTACCACAGCTATTTTATCCACTTGTGTATTGATGGGTACTTGAGTTACTTCCATAGCTTGGCTATTGTAAATAACACTGCAGTGAACATAGGGCACATATATTCTTTCGAATAAGTGTTTTGGGTTTCTTCAGATATGTACACACACACACACACACACACACACACACACACACACACACAGAAGTGGAATTCTTGGGCCATAAGGCAGTTCCATTTTTAGTCTTTTTTAAAAAGATTTTATTTGTTTATTTTTAGAGAGTGGAAGGGAGGGAGAAAGAGAAGGAGAGAAACATCAATGTGTGGTTGCCACTTGAGCACCCCCTACTGGGGACCTGGCCTGCAACCCAGGCATGTGCCTGACTGGGAATTGAATCACAGTCTGGCACTCAGTCCACTGAGCCACACCAGCCCAGGGCCATTTTTAATCTTGAAAGAAACTGTCATACTGTTTTTCATAGTGGCTGCTCCAGTGTGCATTCCACCAACAGTGCATGACGGTTCCCTTTTCTCCACTTTCTCACCAGCATTTGCTGTTTGTTGTTATATTGATAGAGCTATTCTGACAGGTATGAGGTAATAGCTCATTGTAGTTTTAATTTTCATTTCTCTGATGATTAGTGACATTGAGCATCTGTTGGCCATCTGTATGACTTCATTGGAGAAGTATCTATTCAGGTAATTTGCCCATTTATTGGATTGTCCATCTTTTTTGTTGTTGAGTTTTATATGTTCTTTATACATTTTGGCCATTAAGTTGGTTCATTGTAGACAAGATTTAATTGGCAGACCTAAGGCTTGATGTCTGTCATTAATTATGGAAGGTTCTGAGTCATTACTGCTTCAAATATTTCTTCTGTTTCTTTCTTTTTCTTTTCCTTTTGTTATTCTCATGTGTATGTTATACCTTTTATAATTGTTCCACACTTCTTGGGTATTCTGTCCTTTTTTATTCTTTTTTTCTATTTCCATTTTAGTTTTGGAAGTTTATACTGACATTTCTTCAAGTTCACTGATTCTTTCTGCAGCTATGTTCAGTTTACTGAAGACCCCATCAAAAGCTTTCTTCATTGTGTTACAGTATTTTTTATTTCTAACATTTCCTTTTGATTTTTAAAATTTCTGTCTCTCTGCTCATATTACCCATCTGTTCTTGCATGTTGCCCACTTTTTCCATTAGAGATCTCTCCATATTCATCATAGTTGTTTTAGATTCTTGGTCTCATAATTCTAACATCTTTGCCAAATTGCTTGCCCTGTCTCTTCAAACTGTGCTTTTTGAATTTTAGTATATTTTATAATTTTTTATTTAAAGCTGGACATGATGTACAGAGTAAATGGAACTCAGGTGAATAGCCTTTACTGTAAGGCTCTATGTTTATCTGAATAGGAGTAGGCTGTGTTTATTCTTTGCTGTAGCTGTGGGTGTCAGAGGCCAAAATTTATTCTGTGTACTTTAAAGAAGACATCTCATTTGTTATCTTGGTGTTTCCCTAGAGACTTCTTAAATATTTAACCATTATGTACTGTAGAAACACTTAATAATGATTATGTTAAAGATAATTTCTATGTACTAAGCATACTTAGTCTGTGCTAGGTTAGAATCTGTGATGTATGTTTTATATGTATTATGTTATTTAATCCTTACAATAACCTCATGAGGAAAGACACTATTACTGTCCCCATTTTACAGATGAAGAAACTCTGTCTTAGAAAAATTAAATACTTTTCTTAACATATGAAGCTTATTAATAGGGTTTAGAACTGAGGGTAAATCCATAAATCTCAGACCCATAATGAAGCCTGATTTCCAGAGCTTGCTCTTTTTCCTTTAGCCAATATGTATAGAATGAGCTTGCTGAAGTTTTGTGACTTCTTCAGTGAATTGATGGTGTTTTAATTTAACTTAGAAGTAGTGAATGCAAAGTCATACTGTTGAGCTTAACAATTTGTGTTTTTAATTAATACTAATATCTAATACTTCAAGTAGAGGAAGAGAAGGTTACGAGAGAAAAATGTGTATAGTTCATTTTAAAAACTGATAAAAATTTATGTTGATAATAAATTATATTAATTCTACTAAATTATGATTAGATATATAAAAATTGATCTCACTAGGTTGTCTGGATAATATGTACATTCTGTGAATCAGAAAAATGTGCTATTTCATTAATTTAGAGTTATTATTTAAATACTTTTTCTTCTTGCCCTGGCTGGTGTATCTCAGTGAATTGAGCCCTGGCCTGAGAACCAAAGGGTTGCCCTTTGGATTCCCAGTCAGGGCACATGCCTGGGTTGCAGGCCAGTTCCCAGCGGGGGACGCACGAGAGGCAACCATATATTGATATTTCTCTCCCTCTCTCCTTCCCTTCCCCTCTAAAGATAAATAAATAAAATCTTTAAAAAAAATAAAAAATACTTTTTCTTACTCTTACTGAGTTGTTTTGCAACATGTATATATCAGGCAAGAACAATTAGAATCATATAGGTATATGCATAAACATTTAAGGAAATATTATTTGTACAGTCTTTTTAAATAGTATCTTTATTTTTTTAAGCTTTTGATTTCTTAGTATGTAAAAATATTTCTAGTTTTTAAAAATGTTTGCCTCCTTTCCTCTTCCAGTGCAAATGAATATTTAGTTCTTCTTTTAAAAAAAGATTTTATTTATCTTTAGAGAGAAGGGAAGGGAGGGAAAAAGAGAGAGAGAGAAACATGGATGTGAGAGAGACACGTTGAACAGCTGCCTCTTGCAGGCCCTCAACCAGGGACCCTTTGGCCCACAACCCAGGCATGTGCCCTGACCGGGAATCAAACCAGTGACCCTTTGGTTTACAGGTGGGCACTCAATCTACTGAGCCACACCAGCTGTGGACAAATGGATATTTCCTTACTTAATACTTACTGTTTGTTTTACATACATTTTTTCTTGGCTAGGCTTTAGTTGTTAAACATTGTAGTGTCAATTACTGTTTTGTTAAAATGATTTTTATATAGTATTGTTTGAGATACAGTAATTTAACTTGAACTTAAATTTTTTCCTTTGAAGATAAATCTATGTTGATATCACAAATACTACTAATTAAGACTCTTATTTTTTCTTTTAAAAATTGTATTTACTTCCCTTCATAACAAGTATTTCTTTGTTCTGCTGTAGTTGGATGGTTCACTTCACTATTCCATATACATGCCCTGCTTCTTCAGTCTCATAAGTTTTTAATAAGCTCTGCAACTCTGCCTAGTCTTATCCAGTTCTAATCTTCCTTTGAGGATTAGTTGAATTCTTATATCCTTTGAAAAGCCTTCCTTAATTCCTGTTGTTATTGATCCCCTTCCTCTAATGATATAACAGCGATAGTCAACAACACTAACAATCGGTTACAAATAGTAGCTAACATTCACATACTGATTATGTGCCAGACATTTTGCCAGGTGTTATACTTGAATATTTCATTTAGTACTCACAGTAATTTTACAAAGTCGGTAATAATATTATCTCCAAATAACAAACAAAGACAGCTGGAATTAGAGAAGCGGATACTTGCCCAAGGTCACATGATTATTAGATCCAACCGTTTGTAGAATCCATACTTAAATTAACCACATTGCTTGTATATTTAATTTCTGTCGGTGTTCTTTTATTCTTGTTCTTGTAACTTAATCTTGGTTCCCACTAGATGGTAAATTCATAGAGGGTAGGAACTTATTTCTAATATAAGCCAAAATGCATGCTATTGGTTTTTGAGGGGTACCAGAATATTATACAGGAAGTTTGCTAATGATTACAACACATGTCTTTAAATAATTTTAATGGTTTTTTAGTATGTACAAAATGTTTTGTGATAATTATCTCTAAATTAAGACCATCCAAATACATATTTTAAATTGTGCTTCTTCCATTTCAGTTTCTTAAAAACACAGTTTCCCCCGTTATAAAAACAACTCATTTACAATAAAATTATAAAATGTAGAAAAATAAGGAGAAAATGGGGATGGCTGGGGTGGAGGGGAGTGATAAGGGGAAAATGGAGACAACTGTACTTGAACAACAATAAAAAACATATGTATATAAAAAAACACCAGAATGTGGGGTCATGTGAAAGTGACCAGGAGTGACAGATGGGCATTAAGGAGGTGTGTAAGGGTATAGACACAGAAAGTAAAGCCAAGTTGCCTAAGAAAATACAAACCTAGGAATCATAGTATTGACCTGCAACTACCAAGATCTAGAATAATTTCATTTAATATTAATGAAATATACTAGTATAACTCTGGAAAAATTAGTTGCCCTGGGTTTCAGATATTCCAGAGTGTTAAGTATGGGCATGAGGCATCCAGGCATGTGCCCTGACTGGGAATCAGACCCATATATATAAAACTTCAATATTATTCCATAAAATACTTTCCGTAAGTTCAGTCACAGTGGTGGCTTCTTAATGGGTATTTACTTACCTCCTCATTCTCTCTGATGTTCACGATTAGATAAATCTTTCATGGAGGCCTCTTTCTCATGCCTCCTAATATTCTACTCTCCCAGATGAATTGTATGCTTCTAACTGTTGTATATACATTCCCCTAACTAGGTAAGTCAGCTGTGCTTTAGTATAGTTATTTAATTTAATAAATGTTAATATTTGTTATATTATAAATACTATTTTAATAAAATTCTTAAATAATACAATATTTCCATTTTATTATATCATAAATAATTGCCAAAATATAAGTCAAATTTAAGACCAAAGAAATGTGAATATAAAAAGAAAAAAAATTACACCTATAAGAACTAAACTTAATCCCTTGTAAAGACTCAATAAAAATGTCATTTTGGAAAAAAAACAACTAATTTACAATAAAATCATAAAATATAGAAAAATAAGGAGAAAAATATCACTTCATAATCCCATTACCAAGAGGTAACTATTATTCATATTTTCGTGTACTTTCTTCTAGTCTCTTATAAGCATGAGTTTTGTTCATTTATTTTACCTAGTTATGATGCTTTGTTTATACAGTTCTAAATCTGAATTGCTCAGGTTTATTATAAACTCTGTGAATGTTTTTAATAACTGCCTATTAAGGGAATGTGCCATAATTAACTATCTTCCTATGGTGAATGTCTTATAGGTTGTTTCAAGAAAAATTAAATATCACTAAAATACTTTAGTGAGCATACTTTTATAAAAGCTGTTCATGTTCCAGATTATTTTCTTGGTTTATTTTTCCAAAATTTCAATTACTAAGTCTGTTTTTTGGCTTGTAATATAATATGCCAAATTGCTTTATAAAAATTATCTTAATGTACGCTTTAGTTATTAATATATGGCAGTTCCAGACTCACCATTTTTTTACCAATAATATAAGTTTTTAAGTTGCTAATTTGATATATTAAAAATTGTTGTACCTTGTTTTAATTTTATTTTTGTTGGTAAATTCAGTGTTTTTATTGTTAACTAGTTGTCTTTCCTTTTTTATAACTGAATTATCTCTACCGACTGGGAGTCTTTATTTTTTTACTGTTGATGTGTGTGTTGTATTTCTTTTTCAAATTTAAAAAGGTTTATTCTTTTTAAAAAAATATTTTATTTACTTATTTTTAGAGAGAGGGGAAGGGAAGGAGAAAGAGTGGGAGAGAAACAATGTGTGGTTGCCTCTCATGTGTCCCCTACTGGGGACCTGGCCCGCAACCCAGGCATGTGCCATGACTGGGAATCGAACCAGCGACCCTTTGCTTCACAGGCCCGTGCTCAATCCACTGAGCTACACCAGCCAGGGCTAAAAAGGTTTATTCTACATCCAACTCCTTTAATTTTTTTTGTGGAGGTTTTTGTTGTTATTGCTGTTGGATAATTTTAGGTTTATAGAAAAGTTACAGAGGTAGTGCAGAGCTTTTCTATGTATTTTTCATTTAGCTTCAGGTTCCGCAATGTTTTCATCTTACATTTCTGTGGTACATTTGTCAAAACTAAGAAAGAAACATTGGCAAATTACTGTTAACCATAAACTTTAGACTTTATTCAGATTTCATTAGTTTTTTAATTAATGCCCCCTTTCTGTTCCAGGATCCAATTCAGGATACCACATTGTATTTAGTTGTCCGTGACAGTTCCTCAATGTTACCCCCACTTTTTATTTTTAATCTCCAGAGATTTAATCAGTCTTGATTACGTAATGACTTTAAATTATTGTTCTGGTAGAAGGACTGGGTTTATGGTGTGGCATTCCTATTCCTGATTCTTTATGGGATTTTTGACAGAAATTGTGGGTATTATATAGGAAAAGCAGAAGCTAAATGCTTTTTAATAAGAAGTGAATTGACCTGTATGAAATAGAAGGCAGACAACTTCAGTACTACTTTACTGAAGCAAATAAGGTAATCACTACTGGTTCTTGTAGTGATATCCTGTAATAACCTATCACTCAAGACCCTCAATTTAAAATTGTCATTCAGGTCCTCATTTGTCAAATTGTTTAAATTTATGAAGAAAATTATTATATGCCTATTGCGTATAAGATCCTGTATTTCCATTTCACAGAAATTTATTGCATTTTAGAAAAATTTCTACATGAAATTAAGGAATAAGGTCTCTGAAGCAATCTCAAAAATTTAATCTCTTTGGCAAGCCATTAATTACTCAAATGTGTAAGGTATTTCTTGAGACATTAACTCTCTGGTTGTGTCAACTATATTGGAGATGACAAATTGCTTGCACGAAAGTGGGCTATGGATATGAATGTGGCAGAAGTTTCATTGGGTCTCAAAGACTATTCATAACCTTTTTACACAAAACAATTTGTGTTATAATTTGAGTGTCTTCTCTTTCCTATAGTAACAAATATAATTAAAATTCCTATCATGAAAAAATAAAAAGGGAGCATGAGAACTGGAAAGGAGAAAAAGAGAGAATGTAAGGCTGGCAACTGGGTTTGTTGAGGAAATAGTTTTAACATATTTAGTACAGTGGGATTTTAGTTCCAATATTTGATTCTTTTGTGTACATTATGTTTAACTTCTTTTAACTGAAATGTTTTTAGAAAAATAGTATTACTAATCAAGCATGTACCTGATATGTAGAGTAGCACTTAATGAATGTTTCACACATTAATTGAGATAGAATGCATTTTAACTTTAAATTTGAATTACTGGAAATTTCACTTTTTACTAAAAGAAATGCTTAAGGTCTTAAATAGTTAATTTTTACAGGTCAGAAGGAGAAAAAATTCTACTACAGGTTTTCCCAATTGCATATGATACTCCTAATTATATTTAAATGAGTAGGTAAATTAGGTCACATTTAATTGATACATTAAGCAAATTGTTAGATATGAATATATTATTTTAAATACTGAGTTGAACTTTATATAAACTTTGTTTTCTTAGAAATGTCAGTGAAAATGTAACTGTCAGTCTTGAAATTTGCCTATTGTTATTAAAATGGTCTATAATCAACTTATGTATCAAAAATTTTAATCAAAATATAAGCCATTTGGTAAGTGTATAGTGATATCTTATTTTAATTTGCATTTTTCTTGATGACTAATTCTGTTGAGTTATCTTTTCATACCTTATTGGCCATTTTTATATCTTATTTTTGAATTGTCCTTTCAAATGTTTTATCTACTTTAAAAAAATTGGGTTGTTTGCCTTTTTTTATTAATTTGTAAGCATTCTTTACATATTCTAGGTACTAACACTTTGGCAAATGAAAGCATTACTGCTATTTCTACCACTTCTCTACTTTCCTTTTCATGTTCATAATAATTTTAAGAACAATTTTTAATTTTGATGAAATCCAAGTTAATATTTTCTTCTGTGACTTTTGTGTCCTATCTAAGAAATCTTGGCCTACTGAAAGGTCATGAAGATTTTCTCCTGTGTATTTTCCTCGATGTTTTATAGATTTAGCATTTACATTTAGGTCTGTCTATGATTTATTTCAAATTAATACTTGTGTATGATGTGAGGCAAAAGCTGGGGTTTGTTTTTTCCCATCTAGTTATCCAGTTGTTCCATCATGGGGTATCCATTCTTAATGTGTGTGATCAGAGATAGTAAGATGGAAATCAGGGTGTACTTCTGTTGTTAGCAGTGAACCTGATATTTTATTGCAAACAAGTAAATGTGATATTTGCCTGTACGTGCAAGCAGATTTTGAGGTACTGAGCATAGCACCAAGAGTTAAGGTAACCTATTGAAAATACATGCCAGCTAAACATTGAAAAAGTAATTGGATTTCAGTCAAAATACCACTACAGTTCCCAGTGGTACCAGACTAAAGACTACAAAAAATTACAGCTTTAAAATGAATTGGATAAGCATATTATTTAATAAAAAGCATATGAAAGGTAGACCTAAAAATAAAAAGACATATCACTTCATTAGAAATCGAAGGTAAAGAAGAGAAAAATCTGTATTTCCCCTGGTGATTTTTAACCAAGAGAGGTTAGGCAAGATCTAGAGAAGAAACCTTGAGATGGGCAAGGGTAATTTTGCTGCTGCTGTCATTTCCTTATTTTTCTTCAAGCTACAGAATAAACAGGTGAACATTGAGTCTTAGGAATATTAAAAAACATGACAGAAACTATGGTTTAATTTACACATGGTTAATAATGAAAGAACCAAACCCACTACGGTATCACTAAGAAAAAGTCATGTTAGACTAACCCGAGTTCATTTTTTGACAGAGTTGCTTCTTTGAGAGATGAAGCACATATCATAAACATACCATATTTATAGTTCAGTAAAGGGTTTCCTAAGTGCCAATGTGATGTCAAGAAGAAAAAATAAAAAATAGGTTCTGGAAACTGGATAATTTATTTTAAATCCAAAGAAACATTTCTACATCCTTACCATAAGACTTAGTGCTTATCTCTATTCTGTTTATTTATTTACTTATTTGTTGAAATATTTTATTTATGTAATTTTAGAGAGAGGAGAAGGGAGGGAGAAAGGGAGAGAAATATTGATGTGAGAAACATCAATGATCAGTTGCCTCTCATACTCTCCCTGACTGGGAATGGGAGTGGCGACCTTTTGCTTTGTGGCCCAACCAATGAGCCACAATGGTCAGGGCTCTGTTTATTTTGATCAATTATATTACTTCCATGCAACTTAGAAGACATATGTTTCAAATTTGCAGCTCATAGGGAGCTATGAGGATTGTAGATAATGTGAATTAAGAACCAGGATCACAAGAGATCTCAATTGACTAGAATCATGGACTGAATTTAACAAGATTACATTGAATGCAATAAACATAAAACTGTGCTTTTTATGTTTAAAGGTTTTGAATCTAAATATTCCTGTTATGTAAGTGTCTAGTGGAAGATATTTGACTTCACAAGTAAGCAAAAGATTTTAGTTAGTTGGTAAGCCTACTACGAGTCTGATGTGATACAGCTGTTAAGAACATATTTGTATACTGCATTAATGGAGGTCTCTAAGAAAGAGAGTAGATGGTTCTTTAGTCAGACAACATTTGAAATATTAGCTTCAGTCCTGGGCATCCTAGTTTAAGAAGGTTATAAGCAAGTTGGAATTTATTCATAGGAAAGTGACTGGGGTCAGGGAGGGCGGTCACAGTTACACAAGGTTAAGTTTAAGGAGGATATTTAGCTTACAGAAGAGAAAATATTCTGGGGTATAGAGTGGTTGTGTGAAGTATCTGAAAGGTTGTTCTTGGAAATGGAAGTAGGTGTATTCTGCTTGGCAATAAGTGGCAGAATTGGATAGTTGGATAGAAGATTTAGGGAAACAGGTTAGCCTCAGCATAGGAAAGAACCATCAGGGTTGTCTGAAGGTAGTCTGGGCAACCTGGGTGGGGCTAATGATTTCCCTATTGCCAGAATCTGAATAAGTGCTTGGCAGGCATAAGTTAGAGTGGATTCATGTATCTAGACTAAGTAGGTGTTTAGCTATATAGATGATCTTTAATATTCTTTCCAAAACTGAGGTTTTAGGATTCAGTTAAATGATAGAGGCAACCTGGCATATGCTCTTATTTCTTAAGTAAGCAAGCTTTGCAAAGTGAAAGGTTATTTAAAGTCAGGAGCCATGGTTTCTAGTCTGGCTCTGTTCTTGTGCACTTGAACACAACTATAAAATTAAAAGATCATACTACATCTACAAGTTAAATTGTACCTCTAAAAAACTCTATCGTTGGCATGACTTTTGTAGCCCAGTGCTTCAGAAGAGGAAGGAGGATTGGCATTCCTTTTGGTAAGACTCCAAACTCAGTGATGTTTGTGTGGCTTGCTGTGAGCAAACTGGTAGAAATCAGGGTAGGAATTGAAAAGGCTGTGCAAAGGTTATATGAAAGCACAGAGACCAGAATACCAGTCCTCACTGACTCCATTGTCTGATCTTGGCAAGGATTTTGTCATAAGAGATAGGACATTGCTTTCTCGTCTCATTGAAATAAAATGATAGGTTCTTTTCTTTCTTTTTTAAGGTTATTTTCCCTTTAGCTTACTGTAATTCAGAATCTACTGATTTCTTAGAATCTCTGGACTTCTAGAGCTTTTAGTTAAATTCTTCAAGTTTCAAAAGCCTATATTTTTATTTATAACTAAACAGTTTTGGCATAAAGAATTTTAAATAAGTTAAAACACATTAAGACATTACTTGTAAAAGGCAAAATTATAAATACTACTCTTGATGTGAGAACATATGTGGTAGTAGCTGTGGTATTAATTACATTGATTGTGACTGATTGGGAACACTTGCATATTTTATTTTCTTCGGATATTAATGCTTTTACTACTCAATTTTTCACAGATTAAAGTCATACTGGCTTTATATTATTTTTCATGTTAGTTTCTATGTAGTTACGACTTTCAGAAAATTGAAGCTCATGATCCAGTGGAAGTTGATTGCTAGAAAGGTCAGTATGAGGTGGAAGTTTGAATCAAAAACAAAACACCCCAAACAATCTTTGTTGCAGTTGTAGCATAAGCAGCTACCGCATGTATTCTGTTCATATCTTGTCGTAATAAATAAATCTTGTATTTTTCTTTATGATATTAAACCATCTTTATCTCCTGTAGTTCTTTAGTAGGGAAGTATCTTCTGTTAGACAATAGATGCAGAAATGTATGTTGATACCATTTGCAGTCTCTTTGTGTATCTACTTGTGTTTGTTTCTGTTTGACTTCTGTATCCCCTTTATTTACTTCTCTCTCTAAACTGATAAAACTGTTTTAAAAATTAGATAATAACAGTAATTGATGTTTTTTCCCAAGCCTTATTTTAAAATTAAAAATATATTTATTTTGAAATGACAAGCCCAAATCTTCAATCTCCTGAAAATCACAACACAGTATGGTTATCACTGAAGGCAAGCAAGTGTAATTTGTTATTACTTACAACTAGAGTAAAAATTAACCTTTCTAGTTTTACAAAGTTTTTAATTTTTAGTAGGTATCATCCCAACCCCCAGCATTCATATTCCCCCCCCACACACAACTGTTTTTCTTTAAAGCTTAAATGAATATTTATTTATTTGAACAGTTTATCCTTTTTACAGAATTTATTGAGGTGACACTGGTTAACAAAATTAGGTTTCAGGTGCGCTTAAACATGTGTAACTTTGTTAGCATTAATATTGAGTAACAGAAGTGATTAAGTTAGTGTTTACGGTATAAAGGGTAGTTTGTTCCTGAAAGACCTGGTGGGCTGTTTTGGTATTCACCTAAGGTGAAACGAACAATCGTGTTTAATTTGGTACTAGGCTGGAAAAATGTTAATACTGGTTATGGGGGTGGGGATGGAGGATTAAAAATCTCTCTATAGCTTTCACTCAGTTTCATGAAATATTAACATTTTGCCACATTTGCTTTATCATTGTTTTTCTATTTCTCATACATGTATTATTTCTCTTTTGTAGTAACAATTTGAGAGTAAGTTTCAGAATGATTTTTCTTTACCTTAATTAAGTTATTGTGTACTCCGGATATCCATTGTTGTATGAACTGTCTCTAAACTAACAATGTAAACTAGAGGTTAGAAAACCGCTGCCCACAGGGCCAAATCTAACCTTCCACCTATTTTTGTATAGCTCACAAAGAAAAATGTAAAAAGTTTTACATTTTAAAAGGTTTTTAATAACTTGAAGAATATCTTGTGACACATGAAAATTATATGAAATTCAGACTTCCATATCCATAAATAAAATTTGGGGGCACAGCCATGCTCATTTATTTACATATTGTCTGTGGTTGCTTTTGTGCTAGTACACCAGAGTGTGGTAGTTTGGGCAGAATCTGCGTGGCTGTCAAAGCCTAAAAAGGTACTCTCTGGCCCTTTACTGAAAAAGTTTCCCATTCCTGGTATATACCAATAACCAGGTATTATGCTTACAAACCTCTGGGTCAGTAGTTTGGGTGATTTATCTCTGCTCCATAATGTTTGGGGCATCAGATGGTATGGCTTGAAAGGATGAAGATAACTGGGAAAGCTTGACTGGGACCAAATATCTGGGTCCTTGATTCTTTTTCAAAAATGTGTTGAGGCTGGAATGTCCAGGATAGCTACTTCACTCACACGTATGGTGCCTGGGTTAAGGGCTGGCTAGCATCACTTACTCCATGCATAGCCATGTCATGCTAACCAAGTTTCTGATGTGACATCTGGCTTCCACCAGAGCAGTTTTTTCTAGAGGGTGAAAGGTTGTGTGACCTAGCCCCCAAAGTTTTATAGGTTAATCAAATCACTAAGACCAGCTCAGATACAAGGTGAGGGAGGGACTAGGTTCTACTTGTCCATGAAGGAATGGCATGCACATACAGTAAGGAAAGGAACTACCATAGTGTGTATTTTGGAACACTTTTTAAAAAATTATTAAACTGTTTAAAAATTGACTTTAGAGAGTGAAGGAAAGAGAGAGACGTTGATTTGTTGTTCCTCTTTATTTATAGTCATTTCTTGTTTGTGCCCTGACCAGGGATTGAACCCACAACCTTGGCGTGTGAGGATGATGCTCTAATCAACTGAGCTACCTGGCCAGGATTATCAAACTTTTCATTTTGAGCAATTTCACAGGAATTTGTAGGAAATAATAGAGATCCAGTATACTCTTTACTGTTCTTTTTTATGGTAACATTTTTTTAAAAGTTCTTTTTATCCTTACCTGAGGACATTTTTTTTGCAATTTTTTAAAAAAATTATTTATTTTTAGAGAGGGGAAGGGAAGGAAAAAGAGAGGGAGAGAAACATCAATCAGTTGCCTCTTGTATGCACTCCGACTGGGGACTGAACCCGCAGCCCAGGCAGGTGCCCTGACCAGGAATCAAACTGGCAACCCTTCTCTTTGCAGGATGACATCCAGCCAACTGAGCCACACCAGTCAGGGGTGTAGTAACATTTTGAGAAACTATAGGACAGTATCACAACCAGGATGTTGACATTGATATAGACAATATAGAACATTTCCATCGCAACAAGTATCCCTCATGTCTTTTTGTAGCCATACCCATTTCTTTCCCATTCCTACCTCTCCATAACCCTGGCAGACACTAACCTGTTCTTCATTGTTATAATTTTGTCATTCTCAGAATGTGAAGTGGAATATTAATAGTATGTAACCTTTTTGGGATTGGCTTTTTTTGTTTTGTTTAATGTACTTCTCTGGAGATTCATACAGGCTGTTGAGTATGTCAAAAGTTTGTTCCTTTTTATTGCAGAGTAGCATTCTGTGGTTAGGTGGACCACCATTTGTTTAACCATTTACACATTGAAAAACATGATTACTATCTTGAGTCTTCAATCCATGAACAAGATATGTTTCTGCATTTATTTGGATCATTTTTCATTTCTTTCATCAGTGTTGTGTATTTTTCAACATACAAATCCTTTAAATGTTTTCTTAGATTTACACCTATTTCATTTTTAAGCAGTTATAAATGGTGTTATATTTTTAATTTTGGTATACAAAAAATACAGTTGACATGTTTATTTTATGTCCTGTGACCTTGCTAAACTCAGTTATTAATTCTAGGAGTATTTTTTTATAGAGTCCTTATAATTTCTTTAAATGTAGATAGTTGTCATTTGCAAAGAGCAATGATTTTTTATTTTTGCCTTTCCAATCTATATGCCTTTCCTTTCTCTTCTCTTTGCTTCGCTTCTCTTCTCTTCTCTTCTCTTTCTTTGCTTTTCTTTTCTTCCTTTTCTTTTTCTCTTTTTTGCCTTACTGCACTCTCTAGACTTGCTAGGACTATGTTGAGTAAGTATTGAGAATGGATATCCTTACCTTGTTCTTAATTTTTAAGGAGAACATTTAGTCTTTCATCTTTAAATATAATGTTACTTATAGGTTTTCTGCAGATGTTCTTTATAAAGTTAATGAAGTTCTACTCTGTTCCTGTTATTATGATTGAGTATTAAATTTTGTCAAATGCTTTTTATGAATCGATAACTATGATTATGTAAACTTTCATTAGCCTATTAATATGGTGGGTTATATTGATTGATTTTCAAATACAGAGACAGCCTGGCAATCCTGGAATAAATGCCACTTGTTCATGATGTACAGTTCCTTTCAGATACTGCTGAATTGCATTTGGTAATATTTTATTAAGGAATACCCATGGGGGTCTGTAGTTTTTTTGTATTGTTTTTATGGTTTTAGCGTCAGTGTAATACTAGTTTCATAAACGAGTTGAGAATTGTCTTCCTTTCTGTTTTCTGGAAGATGTTGTGTAGAATTGGTGTTTATTCTTTAAATGTTTCATGGAACTCTCCAGGGAAAAGAGGGTCTGCAGATTTCTTTTTGGAGAGTTTTAAAGTTATGAATTTAATTTTCTTGGTAGTTAGTAGGGCTATTCAAATTACCGTTTCATATTGGGTGAGTTGTGGTAGTTTGTGTTTTTTAAGAAAGTGATCCATTTCATTCAAGTTGTCAAATTTATGTGTGTAGAGTTTGTAGTATTCTCTTATCTTTTTCATGTCTGCAGGGTCTATAGTGATATCGCTGGTTGCATTCCTGATATTGGTAATTTGTATCCTCTTTTTTGTCTTTGTCAGTCATGCTACAGTTTTGTTAATCTTAATGATTTTTTAAAAGAACTAGTGCTTTGTTTCATTGGTTTTTCTGTGTTGCTTTTTTCATCTATTTCTGCTTTTTGTTATTCCCTTCTTTCTGCTTGCTTTTTAGTTTATTTTACTTTCCCCAGACTCTTTTGTAAAAAAAAAAATTTATTGATTTTAGAGAGAGAGGAAGGGCGGGAGAGAGGAAAGGAGAGAAATATCAGTTTGTTGTTTCACTTACTGATGCATTCATTGGTTGCTTCTGACATGTGCCCTGACTGGGCACAACCTTGGTATATCAGGATGACGTTCTAAGCAACTGAGCTACCCAGCGAGGGCCTCCCATGTTCTTGAGAGGAAATTAAAATTGTTGATTTGAGACTTTTCCTCTTTTCCGATGTATGCATTTAGTGTTAATTTTTTTTCTTCGCACTTCTTTAGCTATGTCCCACCAATTTTTTAAGTTTGTTGTGGTTTATGTTATGGCTCAGGTTTATGTTATGGCTTAACAAGAATGTATATGTGAAGAATGTATATTCTATTCTTGTTTTGTAGAATATTCTGTACCTGTTGTTTAGATCTTGTTGGTTGATAGTGTTGTTGATTTCTTGTATATCCTTTCTAATTCATCTATTTTTCACAGGTGGATGTTGATGTCTGCAATGTAATTGTAGTTTTATATATTTTTCTTTTCCGTTCTATCAGTTTTTGTCTCCTATTTAGCAGCTTGGTTTTTTGGTGTATGCACATTTAAAATTATATGTCTGTTTGATGTGTCTACCTTTTAATTATTATATATAATGTTCCTTTCTGTGTCTGATAATTTTCTGTGCTCTGAAATCTCCTTTTCTGATATTAATTTACCCATTCCTTTAATTAATATTTGCTTTATAAATCTCTTTTTATATTTTTACTTTTAGTTTGCTTGTATTGTTATGTTTGAAGTGAGTTTCTTGTAGACAGCCTATAATTGGGTTGTTTTTTAAATCTCCTCTGCCAATGTCTATCTTTCAGGTTTTATATTTAAACTACTTACATTTAATATAAGTATTGATATGTTAGGGCTGATATCTGACATGTTAGTTTTGTTTTTTATTTCTGTGTTTTCTTTTCCCTTCTTTACTATGGGTTTCTTGAATAATATTTGGAATCTATTTAAATTTATAGTGTTTTGAGTTTACAGCTTTTTTTAGTGACTACTCTAGTTATTACATTATATACACATAATTTATCACCCCCACCCTGCAGTGAGATGCTGCTTCCACTCCCCTCTGGGTTGGTTTCAGAGCAGGCCAAGTGAAGAGTCAGAACTTTCGTCATTACCCAGTAGTATTGAGAACTTGAAACCTTGCCCAGCAACAGGAAGCCTGCTTGTCTCACTCAGGTGTCAGCAGAGGTCAGTGGAGAACTTCATTACTGCTGGGTGGTGGTGAGAGTCCAGGTTTCCCACATGGTCTTCCCTGACACCACAGGTATGTGAATCTTTGTTACTGTCTGGCACAGATGAAAATCCTAGCTGTCTACCTAGCTGGTTAACACCACCCCAGTGGGCACCTCGTTAACAGTCTCACAAATGTGGGAATCTAGGTACCTCACTCAGCCTTTGCTGGCATAGGTAAGGGGGCAGGGCGGGTGTGTTACAGATTTTCTGTGGTGTTGAGCTAATAAAGAGTAATTACTTTCTAAAAGCTTTTGATCTTGCCAGACTGCCCCTTTCCTGGTTCTTTAACTTCACTTGGGGCTTTATACATGTGTACTCATTGGCATTTTGGGGTTGCTGGTTTCTTGAGCTCCAAATTTGTGATATTTGAAGCTGAGTTACCAAATTGGTCTGCCTTCTCTCTCCATCTTTCAGAGTCATCTTTTGTTTCTTTTATGAATAATTTCCAGTGTTTTCAGTTGTCCTTAGTGGGGGGAATAGGGAGAATTATGTCTACTCAGTCTTTTCATAAGTAGAAGCCTAGCCGTCTGATGATTTTTGAGTCTGATCTCCTACTTATCTGTGATACTGTTTATGAGATGCCTTGGTAGTGAGAACTACCAAGTGAGAACAATCAACTCGGTAGTGAGAACCCTGTTCCTGATCCAGATTAATGTAATGGTTCTTGAGTTGCTTGATAATTGCAAATGTAAATTTACTTTATGTGCACAGTATATGAACATTTTTAGTCCACAAAAATAATCTGTCAGCATGTAGTTAATGAGCCACAACTGAGTAGGAATTGAAGGAGACGTGGAGAGCAAGTGATCTAGCAGAGAATGACAGTGGAGAACATTATGAACTATCTCTTTTTTAACATTTTTCATATTCTTGCCTTTATGTTGTTAAAAAGCAAGAATATGAGAGGAAAAAGAGAGATTGAAGTTTAAAATTCATCAGAGTAGAAATCATAAAGTAAAATATTGATATATTTAACTAATTAGTAATTTAAAGATTATTAATATTAAAAACATTATAAACAAAATTGAAAGGGAATCAGAAAACTGGAGAAAATATGTTAATAGAGAGATGACTATAGTAGTCAAAAAACAGGCAAAGGACATGAGTAAGTTTTCATGAAAGAGGGAATAGAAATAGCTAGAATAATGAGTATGCATTATTTATATAACTACATAAATAATGCATACTATTATAAAAATTCAAACATTATATAATAGTATAAGGAAAATTTAAAAATGCCTGAAGATAACCACCATTAACTTATAGGTGGTCATTCTTGCTTTTAGCTCATTATGTATATATACCTGTGCAATTTAAATGTCTCATGTACTTTAAAAAATATAGATGGACACCTTAAAATAATTGTTTTTCTGTTGGGATAGGTGTTTAAATTTAGCTTGCCATATCAATTATTTATATATATATATATATCCCCCTCTTGATCTGTGTGACTTCTAAGGACCTAAGTTGGGGATTCTGTCCTGCAAAGATTTGTTCTGGGATCTGGCAGTGCTACTGACTTGGGACCACTTTAGCCATTCTCAGAAGAGCCAGGCTCAATGGGGAAGCATCAGTTTCAAGTCTACCACTTTGCTTCTGGCCTTACCCTTATTATACCAGTTGCAGTGCTGGTATTGACATTTGCCTCCAGGCATTACTTTTCTCCTGTTTACTTATAGATCATAACTCCCAGCTTTCATACCAACTTGCTTCATGGTTTGTACTCCTCACCCCTTTCCTTTCTTGTAAGTGGGTCGGGGGAAGTTGGAGGTGTGGTCCTTAGAGAACTTCCATACTTTTAGGGATGCCAACGAAATGTTTAAAACACACTGTACATTTTCCAAAATCTACTTCTTTTGCATTGGAAGGACCTTTGGATTATATAGACTGCCATAATGTCAGAAGTGGCATACTGAAGAATGTGATATGCCTTTCTATTTGTCTAGACTTGCTTTATGTGCTTCAGTAAAATTTTATAACATTCTTCATATTCATAAAAGAATAAAAGTACTTGCTGTTGGCTGTAGTGTGAGATAATTTTGATTCTTTTTGCTTGTAGGAATATAAACTTGCATGACCTTCTGAATGGAGGTTTGGCAGTATGTCTTAAAAACCTAAAAATGTGCTTTGACCCTGTAATTCTATTTCTAGAAATTTACCCTAAAAATATACTCATGGGCTTGTGCAAATATTCATCTATAAGGAAGTTTATTTTGTGTTATCCATAATCATAAAATGCTTGAATGATAATAGTGCCTACAATTGGGGGATTGGTTAAATCCTGCCGACCATATGAAGGAATAATTTGTGGTCATTAAAGTGTGGAAGAATACTTACTATACTAAAAAAGTTCATGGAACATTTGATGGATAAAAGACAATTAATTGCAAAGTACTGCTACAGTATGATCTTATTTTTCTTAAATTATATTTTATATATTAATTACTAAATCACTTACTATTTTATTAACAAGAAAAAGAGAGTAAATTGTTGGTTTTTAATTGGTCTGTCTAGGTAGTGAAGCATAAGAGTATCTAATGGATCATAGCAAGAATTATACTTACGGTGAATAGTACTGGATGGTAGAAGGAAAAGGAGCAGACAACTTCAAAGTTATAAGGGAAAATGGTTTTAAGTCTAGAATTCTCTTTCCATCCAAGCTTTAAAATTAAGACTACATTGATTCTTTATCATTCTTTCAGCTCTAAATATACTTTTTTTGTATTTTACTCTGATGCTGGGGCTGGGACTATGCAAAATATATTTCTCAGACTATATTAGGTGGCTGACTTGCTATTAATTTCTAGCATTAGGAAGGAGCAGGCAAGAGGAAAAGAGGAAAGGAATTTCCTACTTCTTTTATATCATTAAAGCAAAATCAAAGAATCCTTTTTTTCCTGGCTTCTTTCACTTAACATAAAGTGTTCAAGATTCATCCATGTTGTAGTATGGTGTCAGAATTTTATCCCTTTTAAGGCTGAATATATTCCATTGTAACTATATACCACTTTCATCCATTTCAGGGCAGGGATCACCACTGTATGTAAATAAGGTTTATCTATTCATCCATTGATGACACTTGGGTGGTTTCCATTTTTTTGCTATTATGAATAATGCTGCTATGAACATGGTGTTTAACGTTTTGGGGAACCACCAAACTTTTTCTCAATGCCTGCATAATTTTACATTCCCACCAGCAGTGCACAAGGGTTCTAATTTTTCTGTGTCCTTGCTAACATTTGTTCTTTTCTTTCCTTTTTTTCTTTTTCTTTCTTTCTTTTTTTATGATAGCCATCCTTTGGCTATCATAAAAAAGTAGTGTCTTATTTAGGTTTTGAATTTCATTTCTCTAATGGTTACTGATGTGAGCATCTTTTCATATGCTCATTGGCTATCTGTATATCTTCTTTGGAGAAATGTCTATTCAAGTCCATTGTCCATTTTTTAATTGATTGAGTTTTTATTGTTCTTGTTGAGTTGTAGTTCTTTATATATCCCCCTTATCAGATATATCCCCTTTTTAATCCCCCTTATCAGATTTGTGTATATTTTCTCTCAGTCTTTGGGTTGCCTTTTTTACTCTGTTAATAGTGTTTCTTGATATACAAAATTTTAAATTTTAATGAAGTACAGTTCATCTACTTTTTGCTGCCTTTTGGTCACATCCAAGAAGTCATTGGCAAGTCTAATGTCATGAAGTTTTTGCCCTATTTTTTCTTCTAAGAGTTCTATAGTTTTAGCTCTCTCATTCAGTTTTCAGTTTTGACATCCATTTTGAATTAATTTTTTATATAGTGTGAGATAAAAAGTCCTCAATTTTTGAGGACTTCCCAGTACCTGGCTAGGTAGAAGAGGATAGCCTGCAAAGAGGAAGAAACTGACAAGTGTCGATGTTGTTAAAAAGTCAAATAAAATGAGGATTCAAAAAAAATGTTTATCACATTTAGCAACATGGAGGAGACAGAATGAAAAGCACAGGTTATGTTCTTGGAATGTTCTAATTTTGTATGCAGCACACAATGTAGGAGGTTATATTAGAATATTGGTAGAGGTCAAACTGAGGAGGGCTGTGAGTTTGAATTTTATTCTCTAGGTAGCAGTAAGGCATAAAAAGGATAATAAAATAATTCTTTCATTGAGGAGTATAATATATGACAGAGAGTCTGTCTTTGTATTTGGAAAATTGAGCGAGGTATGATGTAGGTCATTACTTCTAGGGGAACTTTTTGTTCCTGGTTGTTGTTAATCTTTGATCCTAGAAGTAAATGTACATCTCTTGACTGTTGAATATACATAATATACTCAGCTTCTTGCTGGGGCTATAGTCGAAAATAGCTCAGCCCTGTTTTCTCTTTGGCCATGACTAGACTATATTGAACCTGGGTTATTTTAAACTGAGGGCCAGACTGCTGATTGATAGGTGTTATTTATGTGCCTGAAAGTCATCAAAAAGTGCTATTATAATACTTCTGTTTTACTATGCAGAAACTAGTTCTGGGTGTTTTCGTCAGCCTTGGGGCTATTTATCTGGAAACTTGTTGTAACTTTGTATGCCTCAGTGTAAGGTGATTCTGAACATAAAATTATTCTCCACCACTAGCATTTTACCAATCGAAGGTCCGCTGAAAATTTTTTTTGCTAACTAATAGGGATAGAGGTGAAATAGTCAAATGGCTACTTATATTTGATGTAATAATTTAACTATATATATTTAAAGTCACAGTATGCAAAGTAAAATTGGCTATATAAAAATCTAATAAATTCCACCAAATTTCTTAAAGACAGTTTTCTTAAGATGCTTTTATTTGATTTTTATAATTTCAGACATATAAAAGTTATAAAGGTAGTGCAAAGAACTCCAATATACTCTTCTCCTGGATTTCCCATTTGCTTTATCATTCTTTATGTGTGTATAAATATACATGTGTGTATGCATATATATACATTTTATTCTGGCTCATTTGAGAGTACATTGCAGAAATGATGACTCTAAATGTCTTACATAAACACCATGCAGTCATGAAAATCAGGAAATTAACATTGGTAGAGGCCATTATCTACAGATCTTATTTGGATTCTAAATAATGCCCTTTATGTTAAAAGAAAAAATTTTTCTGGTGCAAGATTTTAATTAGGAGCTCATATTAGTTTGTCATGCTTCTCTTAAAGCAATTTGTCTTTTCAAACTCTACATTTATCTTTGACATCAGTATCTTCATTCTCACTAGAGCTCCTTTTTGAATCATCTAGCCTAATTTTTTAGAGATTATCATTTTACTTCTCTTTCTTTGAGATACAGCACTCTAATTCTGATTAATCATTGTAATGTCATTGGAAACATTATCACAAGCTATAAATAGGCAACATTAGATAATACAGCATTAAAACATTTTTCTCAGTCATCACATGTATATTTGGATTTATACATGGTAATTTTTTACCATATTGCTTTTATAATTTTTTAAAGAAGGAGCTTGCTTAAAGTAACATTCTTGCTGCAACTGAAAAATCATTTCCAAGAATAATTAACCAGTTAGTTATTACTTAATCTATTTAAATATATTCTCTTGGTAGACCTGTCTAAGAATTTAAAATTAATATTGGTTGAATTTATTTCAGGCTGACGTGTCTTCTCTAAACAGCACTTTGTTCATGTAATAAAATAATTAGTAAAAGAATATATGGATATGCATAGGCAATTTCTTCCTTTTTAAAGAAATGATACCAAGATAACCAAAGAATAGCTTTATAGAAAGGCAGATCAATTAATTTTACAACAGCTGAAAATGATAATATAAGTTGAGCTAAAACTTGTGGCAATCTGAGCACCAAAGGTAGAATCACAAACCAAATAATAACATGCACATGTATTCCTTGTGAGAGGTCCAATGTTGGTATTAAAAAGAAATTTAACTTACATGGCTGGAAAAATGTCATAGGTTGGATGTTATAGACATAATATGAAGTATGTGTAACTAATTTTTAGGTAACCAATTTTTAAAAACAGGCTAAAATCTATGCCTATAAATAAATATTGTTCTAATCGTAACCTCTCAAGAATATTAATGCTCCTTGGAAATCTTTGGGATTCCCTATGGAGGCAGCAGTACATTCTTTTTTTTAAAGATTTTATTTATTTATTTTTAGAGAGAGGGAGAGGGAAGGGAGAAGGAGAGGGAGAGAAACATCAATGTGTGATTGCCTCTCACATGCCCCCTACTGGGGACCTGACCCGCAACCCAGGCATGTTCCCTGACTGGGAATTGAACCAGGACCCTTTGGTTAGCAGTCTGGTGTTCAGTCCACTGAGCCACACCGTCCAGGGCTGCAGTACATTCGTTAATATAGATTAGTGGGTTAGGAGCATGGACTCAGGTGCCAAACTGCCTCATTTCACATCTCACTCTCCACTTCCTACTTGAGTCACCTTTGTAAAAAGCTTCTTAATCTCTCTATGCCTCAGTTTCTTCATTTGTAAAATAGGGATAATATTATCTAATCAGAGCATGAAGCAGGTCATATAGGATGTGAATGGCACCTAGTGTTGTGGGCAGTGCAACAGTGCATTACCTACTTGAGGGGTTTCTGTGAACTTTAAAAGAGTACATGCAAGACGCTGAAGACAGTATATGTAAGATACTGTTTTAAGTGTCTTACATATAGTATATGCCATGCAAGTATTTGCTACTCTTCTTTTAAAAAATCCCTCAGTGATGGTTAATCTTGCAAGGATGGGTTGTCCTTGGGAATGGTCGAGTTAAATTGGAGCCTTGGTGAATATGACAGGCAAAACCAGTAATAATATTTTTGGTCTTAAGTGAGATATATGGTCTTCAAAATAATGACTGCATTATTTTGTAACTTGTAACTTGTTAGCATTCATTCAATCCTTTCTCACCTTCATTCTTAGTAGTCTTATGTAAACTCTTAAAAATATTTGCTAATGAGCCTTTTGTGACTGATCAGTTCTTTAAATATATAAAGATGCAATTAAGAGTTAAAGATAGAGATCATGACTTTAAAAAAATGTATTTTTCTGTGTTATCTCATGTTCTTTTCTAACCCACTAGATGTACATTTTTACCTTTACTCTGTATTTTCACATTTCTTTTTGCTAATGGAAAAGTTTTCCCTTAACTGCTGAGAACCTTTAAACATTTTAATTCTTCAAATAGTTGTCCAGTGTTCTTCTTTAAAAATTTTTATTGACATACAATATTGTATTAGTTTAAGGTATATACAACATAATGATTTGATATGTATATATATTGCAAAATGATTACCACAATAAGATCAACATCCATCACCTCACAGTTCCATTTTTTCTTGTGATGAAAATTACTTTCTTTTTAAAAAAATTTTATTTATCGATTTTAGAGAGGGGAAGGTATGGGGTAGAGAGAAAGACAGACAAACAGACAGTTAGACTGAAAGACAGGCACTTCGATTTGTTGTTCCATTTATTTATGCATTTATTGGTTGCTCTGACTGGAGGTCAAACCTGCAACCTTGGTGTATTGGGATGACACTCTGACCAACTGAGCTACTTGGCCTGTGCCTCTCCTCACAACTTTCAAATATACAATATAGTATTGTTAACTATAGGCACCGTGCTGTACTACATCCCCAGAACTTATTTATCTTATAACTGGAAGTTTGTACCTTTGATTACCTTTTTCCATCCCCACCCCTCTGCTTCTGACAACTATCATCAATCTGTTCTCTTTATCTGAGTTTGTTTTTTTAAGATTCCACATATAAGTGAGATCATATATACGATATTTGTCTTTCTCTGACTTTTTTCACTTAGCATAATGCCATCAAGACCCATTTATGTTGTCACGAATGGCAGGATTTACTTTCTTATGAATGAATAATATACCATTGTATAAATACGCCACATTTTAAAAAATCCATTCATCTGTTGGTGGGCTCTTTAGGTTGTTTCCATGTCTTAACTGTTGTAAATAATGCTGCAGTGAACATGGTTGGGGGTGAGGTTGCAGATATCTTTTCAAGGTAGTAATTTTGTTTCCTTTGGATGTATATCCAGAAATGGAATATGTATGGTATGGTAGTTATATTTTTTTAATTGTTAAGAAAATTCTATACTGTAGTTTGTATAGTGCCTATACCAGTTTATTACCAACAACAGTGTGTGACAGTTCCTTTTTTTTCATTGTTGCAAACACTTAGCCACTTGTCTTTCAGCCACTTGTCTTTTGTATTAGAAACTTTCCTTATGATGTCTTCTTGTCTGTTGACATTTAAGAGGGTGACTGTATGAAGCTGTTTGGAAGCTCTGTGCCTACACAAGGGATAGTCACTAACATTTGAGAATTGCTGAAAGGCACTGAGCTAAGTTAGCATTTTTCTTAGGTATTCCCTTAGGTATTCACCAGGGTAGGGCAATCCTCTGCGTTGTGTGTGGCATTGTCTTTGGGGAGAGGTCAGAGAGGGAGGGAACAATGCTGCCTGCTTGGCTCTCCCACCACTTTCTGTTACTTCCTTCACTTCCACAAGCAGATTGGGCCCTTTCAGGTGCTGATTCCCAGGTGGGTGGGTTTGTGTACATTCTAGGACCCCATGGGCCTCTCCAAAGGACTCTCCTGTGAGACTGGGAGTTTCTCCTGCCACTACACCCCCACAGATACTTTACAGCTAGAGGTTTTGAGTCTAGTTTCCCACGCTGAAACCCTGGATTTCATGGTCTCGCTCGTGTTGTTCCACCTGGCTTGTGTGTACACAAATGTGGGACCCCTGGTTAGCCAGCCTCCACCTCATCTGTGCAATGCGGAGTCCTCTCTGCCCCTCCTACCAGTCTGGATGAATATTTCTTTAACTCCTTTGTTGTTGGAGTTCCATGCAGTTTGATTTTCTGTCAGTTCTGTTTGTTTTTTGTTTTTAAATTGATTGTTATCCTTTTTTTCAGTTGTTCAAGGAAGTGAAGTGTTTCTACCTACGCCTCCAATCTTGGCCAAAACTCCAGAAATCCTCTTTCTATTAGTAGTCATTTTCCACCTTTGCTTCCCCCACTCCAAGCCTTGGGCAACCATGAATCTACTTTTGTCTCTGTGGATTTGTCTATTATGGTCATTTCATGTAAAGGAGATTATATAATAAGTGGCCTTTTGTATCTGGTTTCTTTCACTTAACATATGATTTCTAGATTCATCCATGTTGTAATGTATATCAGTAGGTCATTTCTTTTTATGACTGTATAATATTCCATTTTATGGTCGTACCACTTGGTTATTCATTCATCAGTTGATGGACATTTGAGTTGTTTTTATTCTTTTGCTTATTATGGATAATGCTATGAACATTTATGTACAAGTTTTTGGGTATATACCCAGGAGTGGAATTACTGGATCACATGGTAACTCTATGCTTAACTTTTAGAGGAACTGCCAGACTGTTTGCCACAGCAGCTATACCATTTTATAATCTCACCAGCACTGTGTGAGGGTTCTAATTTCATATCTTTGCCAATACGTATTCTGTGTTGAAGGCGTCTTATTGTTCAATAACATACTTTTCACTTGTTTTTTTAAAACCTTTTTAATTTTAGACTTTATCTACTGTCTTCTTGGTACAGTAGATGAGGATTCAGCTGTTGTAACACCTCCTCTCTAAAGCACACTTACCTCATTCCCTTTTCTCATTCTTCCCATTCTTTAATCAGCGTTAGATCAGAATTCGTTGTTATTACTTGGTATTGTTTGCAGCTGAGCCCTCTGGTATTATCATATTTCGTTTCCTTTGATTTTTTTTGTGTTAATTGCTATTTTATTTTTTTGCCTTTTTTCTCCATTTGTCTATTACTATTCTTAATTTTTTTTTCTTAGCCTCCAATAATCATTCTCTAAACAGTTAAACATTGGTGATTCATCAGTTCCTGTTACCCCTGGAACAGGGAGCCCTCAGGGTCCCGCACCACTGGAATGGTTTCCTTCTAGGCCTGCAGTGTAGGTGACATATTGTGACTTTTCTTTTTACTGTCATCTTGGTCAGGTATTTAATCTCTGGATAGATCTAAACTTCTTGTCTTTTCTCTCCCTTTTAAAATCTCTGTTATTTATTTTTATTTTTTATCTTCACCTGAGGGCATTTTTTCCATCACTTTTTTTATAGAGAGGGAGAGGGAGATGGAGACAGAGGAAAGAGACATCTGTGTGAGGGCGAAACATTGATCTGTTGCCTTCACGCTTGCGCCCCTACCTGGGATTGAACCTGCAGCCTGAGTATGTGCCCTGACTGGGAATCAAACCTGTGACCCTTGGATCTATGGGAAGATGTTCCAACCAACTGAGCCACACTGGCCAGGGCTGTACCTTTTTTTGGATTTGGAAAATTTCCTCAACTTTATCTTCCAACTTTTCAATTTTTGCTTTTCTAAATTAAAAAAATTACAGTTTCCAGAATGCTTTCTTGTTCTTTAAGTATTCCTTTAAAAATTTCATTGGTACAGTAGCTTTTATATTTGTAGTAATATTAGTGATAATGTCTTTGACCTTTCAAATTCTTTTTTTCTCTTTTCAGCCACTTGTCTTTTGTATTAGAAGCTTTCCTTATGATGTTTTCTTGTCTATTGACATTTAAGAGGGTGACTGTATGAAGCTGTTTGGAAGCTCTGTGCCTACACAAGGGATAGTCGCTAACATTTGAGAATTTGCTGAAAGGCACTGAGCTAAGTTAGCATTTTTCTTAAATTAACTGATTTTTGTGTTGATCCTGTGAGGTTCTAATTTGACAGATGAGGAACCTCTTGATGTTTAGATGATAGAACCAGAAAAAGAGGAACCAGATTCAAACATGGATATGTCTACCTTCATGATCCTTTTATTCATAATATTTTGTTTTCTTGACTCCTTCCCATCCCAATAAATGCTTCGTGAATACCAGGAAGCCTCTGGAGAACCTTAAAGTCAGATAGGAGCAAGACAGGCACATATAATCACCTCAACACACAATCGAAACAATTACAGAAATGTGTTGAGAGGAAATTATGAAAATGATTATTTAGGAGGGCTGGGGAATGGTCTGAGTGATGTATTTTTTTTTCTACTAACTTCAGTTCCAGGAAGCCAAGTACATAACTTGGGAATATTGAGGATATGTGAGTCTTATTCCAGCAGAACTAGGGGAAAAAAGTAGTAAATAACATGCTTGATTAAAAGAAGTATTATGAGTGATTCTATAAAATACAGAAAGCGGAAAGTATTATTTGGGAAAATGTATGTATGTATGTGTGTATCTATTGATAGCCTGTCAGGAAATATACTCAGCTGAAGTCTGCCAAACTACTCTTCCTCAGTTTGAGTGGTCTTGTCCCTAAATACTGTTCTATAGTTATTAGAAATACCTGTCATCAAAAGTCCGTACACATCACCAGTTAAATATTTGTAACCAAAGGTAATCACTGCAACAATACTTTGAAGATGGTAAGAAGATGCAAACATGATTTAATGTATTTTTATTTAAGCAACAAAGATTTACATCTCTTAATAGAACTGTCCTTTCATTTTTACAGAAAAGAAATATATCCTATATATGTGTACTTGTATAATTTGTCTTGTATAATGTTTTCATGTTGAATTAATTATTACAGCTTGCTAAATACCTCTTGTGAAGTAAGCATAAAGGAATAATTAACTTGAGCTATAGCAGCGATAGTACAAGAGGCAGATGTACCTACTGAAGGATAAAAATAATTACTTGAAAAATAGTAAAGTTAGAGTATTTCTGTGATAAAACAATTTCTCCCCTTTTGTTTCCATATTCACATCAATCCACCATGAAATGTTCAGCTATGGCTAAAAACCCTTTCCCCTAAAAAGAAAAAAACTTGTTATTTAGTGAAGTGCCCATTCACATTAACTTTAGGTATTTTGAGCTTTTTCTCAATGGAAGCATATCCTAGATTCTGTGGTGAGAGGAATATGTTGTACTTTTTGTGTTCTAAGGGCTTCTGGTTCTTTAATTTTAATTTAGGAAAAGCTCAAAGGCTTAAATATTAGTTATTAAGTCTGGAGGTATAACTGTTTTATCTTTAGAAACATTGATTTCACATAAATGAAAACCAATAGGACATGAAAAGGTTAAATTTGGTCTCAGCACTTTTCAATGTAAGCTTTTATAAGACAACTACTATTTTATTATGTATGTGTGTTTTTAATTTACTGAATTTTCTAGCGTGTTGGGGAGTTACTGCCCAGACACACCCAGAAATTCAAGTGGCTTAACCCAATCAAAATTTATTTCTTCCCCACTTCTCAGTCTAGAGAAGGTATTCCAGGTTAATTGTCCTTTCACGACCTTTTACCTTACGACTCTGCCCTCTGCATTCTAGAATCCTCTCCTGTAAAATCAACTGCTGTGGGGAAGACAAACTCCTCTATTACCCATTTTACTCCAGAAGTGACACAAATCACTTCTCACATTCCAGTCGTGTATCATGTGGCTCCATCTCTGTGTGGTGGTGGTGGTGGTGGTGATGGTGGTGTGGGGTGGGCATGAGGGACTTCTTGGTACACCTCCGGGATTAACATTATGCTTTGGAAAAGGAGCATTAATATTTGGTTGTAAGTTTAATCCTCTGCTAAAAACATAACTTCCTCCTTCATAATGTTGTTCAAAATTATTAATAATAGCTACCTCTAGATTGCCAGAAGATAGGAGGCAAGTGATTTGTGGCAGGGATGCCACAAATTCTTTATCCTATTCCTGAATTTCTCATTTCATTTTAAACCACCAAATATTTAACCAGTTAAAGCCATTTAATCTTACAGTCTTTGAACCATAGTGTTTTTAGAACTAGCTGTGGTTTTAGTACAACCTCTTCATTTGATAAATTAGGGAACACACTCAGAGAAAGGGAGAGACATTTCTAAAGTCACTTAGGCCAGAACCAGGAAAAACAAGTTTCCTGACCTCCTCTCTAGCACTGTCATCTTGGAAGCCTCTTCTTTTACAAATTCATATCTCCTAAATTAACACAAATTATTTCTCCAGATTTCTTTCCTTTTAACACCCTCCCAAGATACCCTGGGGGAAGGGGAATTTTAATTGATGTAGAAAAGAATGAATGACCTGAAGAGCCTTCGTCATGCTATTATTGTTTGGGCTGTAGTGGAGCACCTGCTGACTTTGCATACCCAGGGAAGAATGGCTCTGGAATTGGAGGCCTGCAAACCCAGTGGGAAAGATGCCAAAGTCAAGTGGGGCCTATTGTGCCTAGGGCCAGCTCAGACTTTGGGAAACATCTCTATTAACTTAAGATAAAAAATATACCTGCTGTACATCTATTGTTTTAGAAGACAAATTAACTCAGCTGCCTGAGAGTTATTTAAATCCAGCAAAATTTAAAAAATTAAATTATTTAACTCACTCTAGTCATATTTAATTCCAAACTTAAAAGTATCGTTTTACTTTAAATAACTTCCTTCACAACACATTTAAATAACTTACCCACATAAAGGAATATAAATTAATTGCAGAAAATACAGAAAAGTATATTCTTAAAATGACATGTAATGACTTAAAATGACTTGTAGTAGTAACAACAGTTAGCATTTTGAGATATTTCCTCCTGGTGTATATAGAAAAAAATTATGATTGGTATAAATAAAGTTAACATGCCATCCCAAGTGTTGTCCCATGCTTGTAAATGTTCTTAGAAGATATTTGTAATGGCTCTATAATATTCTCTTAGACAGATGTAGTATAATTAGTCACTCATCTTTTGTTGGACTTTATAAAGTGTTGTAAATCATAGTTCTTTTTTTTTTTTACAGTTCTAAATCAAGTAATCCCAGCAGTTGGGCAGGGTTTGCTGTTTTGTTTTGTTTTGATTTTGTCATTATGCATATTTCCTGATATATATAGATCTATATAGATCTGTGTCCTTCCCCATACAAGATCTTTTTGTCTTCTCCACATTTCCCAAAGTTGTGCCTGCACTAGGGTAGTTGACTGAATTTTTTGTCTCCCCACTAGATTGTCTTCTTTCATCTTTGTATCTTGTCAACCTGTAAGAATTTTTACAGGTTTATTTGAGCCAAATTGACGATAGTTGCTGGGAAGCAAAAACTCAGCGGATGGAGAAAATGCTCCAGGAAATGGCAGTTTTTGCACCTTATTTGGTACATTACAATCAAAAGAAAAGACATGAGTTGCATGAAATGCACTGGTGAATAGATTAAGGGGAGGGCAGACTTCTAGGATTGGATAAAAAATAAAATGACAGACACATACTTCTTTTACATGGGTGGGTACAGGATAGTTAATAGTCAATAATTAACACTTTAACAATAACAAGGAGTGGATTTGTGGTCTTCCTCTGGTACAGTGCCTGTGCTTTGAGGGGTCAGAGAAAGGAAATCTTACATTCCGTAGGTATGTTATTGTAAATGCATATAGACAATAGACAGGCTCAACTAAGGTAAAGATTCACTTTTGTCAGGGAAGATTCTTGCCTAGGACATGACTGCTTGCCATGACCTGCTTTTATTGAGAAACTTTTAATGTCAGACCATCCTGTGTGGTTACTTAAGGTCTCTGAATTTGTAGGGTTGCCATGCAGGCCTCCCCTGAGCTTGTCAGGGTTAGTAGGTGGCCCCATTTCATCCATACTATCTTTCCATTACTCAGCACAGTACCAGGGACATAACAGGCATCCAATAAAATATTTGTTGAATGTTTATTATGATTCTGGAAAGTAATGAGACTGGTTCTCACCTGACAGTTTTAGATTTTTTCTTACAGCTTTTTTAGTCTCACCTTATGTATGTTACACACACGAGAGTGGAAAAGAGTAAAGGAGTCTAAATTTAAGCCAGAAATGTTTTTTCTTTATAATTAATATTACACGTAGTAGCTCACGAGTGGCAATGAGGATGGTATAACATTTAGCTGCAGACCAAAGATACAAACTATTGCTTTTATAATCTGATTCATTGCAATACATGTATCTTTTCCTTTTTCCACTCCTTTTTCCTCCCCTCCTTCCTGCTCCTCAGAATTCAACATCAGAACTGTAATTTGAGACAAATCTTGACAGATTCAACTTGTTCCTTTTTAAGGACTTGGAGGGTGGGAGGGAAGGTGCTAAATTTTTATTTTTAAATGCAAAGTTTCTTTCCCCAAATAAGCCCACCAAAAGGCTTCAAATTTTCCATTGAAATCCTTAAGATCCATTTCACAGAAAGTGTGTCTGTGTGTCTATTTTATATGTATGTAAAGAAAATGTTTATATATGTAAACATCTCCACATAAACATATGTATATATTATGTCTGTTTATATGTCTGTGTATGTATTATGTGTTAGGGCTACCTGGTTACTTAATTTAGGTAATGGGATAGAAATGTTAAATGTGTGATTGTTGAATTCGCTCTGAAACCTGGACTCTGGCAGGTTGTCTTGGCATTTTTGATAGAAGGGAAGTTATATAATGATAGGTTCTTTGGTAGTTGGATAAAACCCTCACAATTGCTCTGTCCCTGGCTTCTTGAGAGTACCTAAGTAAATATTTAATGGTTCTTTTCTAGTACATCACAGATGCATAAAATATTAATTGTGGTCAGCAAATTATATGGTTATTGGTACTCTTCTATTGAAAACGATAACTCACAGTGCAGTTCTTTGCTTTAGAACATTCTGCCATGTCCCTGATAATGTAAAGGTGGATTGATTTCTAGTAAAGACATTTTAAAAAAATGAGACACGACTTAGAATCACAAAAATGTTTAGCTGTCTCTGGAGACATTCCCAAATACGTAATTTATGTCCTGTTTACATTCTTGGAACTTCAGGTGCATAGGTTAGGAGACTATCCTTTCTGATTTTTTTAATAGTAAAAGGCTTCCCTATCCTGAAGTACTGAGACCAGAATGAGTTGAGGGGAAGGAGGTGTTGAGAAGCTGACTGAGTTAGAAGGGGGCAGCAGTGCAGGTGGCACTAGGACAGTGCTGTGAAGGGGAGACACCATCACTGCCATCACAACTGATGCTTCACTAGGGTTCAAGTCAGGAGATGTGGGGCTGTCTTACTACATCCTATAAAACAGTGGTCCTCAACCTTGGCTGCACATTAGAATCACCTGTGGAATTTAAAAAAATCTGCACAGTGGACCAATTAAATCAGATTCTCTGGAGTCAGCTTCTTTAGGCATCAGTATTTTTAAAGCTTCCTAGGAGTTTCTAATGCACAGCTGAAGTGAGAATACCTGCAAAGCTCAAGTAAGCTGCAGAGAGGCTGTTTTATATAGGCAATGCCTTTAGTTGGACATCATTCCTGGATGATACTTAAATTTCATTCAGTAGCAAATGGTCATTGAACCTCAACCTATACCAGGTTCTTTTTGGTTGCTGGGAATACAAAGATAAATAAGATATGATTGATAAGGGAGCACAATCTAGTGGAAGGTATAGAAATAATAACAATATTGTATGGGGCATATAAAATATTAAAATAGGTGTATTGGGTATTACTGAAAATACAGTGGAAGAGGCAGTTAGTTAATTCAGCCTAAGGTTTGGGATAAGGAAGGGGTAGAAATGAAATCAGAAATGGCCAAGGTTTCACAGAGGAAGGGATGAATTAAGAGCTTATCAGGTATAAAAGGGGGGTGCAGAGAAAGTTAAAAAATGTTATAACATGCAAAGATGTGAAGAAATTGGATGGATAAGTGTTCAGGGATTGGTTGGAAAGCAGGTTGTCTATGAGATACTTGCAGGTTGTACTTTCAGAAAGGTAGATGAGAGTCAGGTGGTGAAGTGCCCTAATTATAAACCATGTGTAGGATGTAGATGTTATCTTGCATGCCAGGTGTCACAGGGTTAAGTGCATACTGGCTCAGGATAGAGCACCTTAAAGAGTGAAGCTGGTCAGATGTGAAAGTGTTGGAGGTTCTAGTAATCTCGACACCATGGACCTTGTTTAAAGGCTTTTATAAAGTTTAAAATCAAACTAAAATAAAATGCAGTACTGTTTAGGTCAGGTAAATCTGTCAAATTCAAACTGCAAGGGCCAGTTTGTATAGTATTTTTAGTATAAGAGCCCTGTTTAGGATAATAAAGAAGGGAACTCTGTAAGATTTTGTAGCATTTCTAAAGTACTGTAGTAATACAATGAAGAGGTGATGTTGGGTTGGACGTGAGAGCATAGTGAAAGGGTTGGTGTGGTAATCGAGGTAAAATGTTCCAATAACCCACCAGTGCTTCCAAACAGCGTAACTAATACTGTTGGCTGTTCAGTCCCTCTACTGTTAAGTTGTCAGCATTGATAACACACTCTTCCCAGCCCCATCCATGCCATACTGCTCCCATCTTTTCTGTCATTTGTCTTATTCTACTTCTCTGTGTGTTGAATAAGGCTTTGGTTTTCATTTTCAGGTTTTGTTTCTCCATTGGTACGGATTCTTAGGTTAACACTCTGATGTTTCATAGAAACTTTCTTCTGTTTCACCTGTAATTTACCACTTCTGCATCTCTACTGTTCCCAACATCTTCCTCAGGGAAGACTCACCAAAGCAGGTTACTGATTTTAGTTTACAGTTGTTGTTGACACTGGTCAGGAACTGAGTTTAGTCTTGGTTGGAGAACCACCATTTTTCTATTTATACCACGTTGGTTACTGTCAGCATCAGAAACATTGGTGGATGTTTAGGTGGATCCTTAGCCAAATAGTTTCATTATTGGAATTTTCTTCCTTTTATTTTTTGGTCTATCCATTCTTCAGGTCTGACCACCTAAAATGAACAATCATTAACATTTTACCATATTTTTGTTGCTTCTTGGATGGTACTCCCTCCCATATTTAGCTGGGATCTATACATTGTAAACTCTTAGTCTTTCTATGTCTAAAACTATTTCTTAAAGGGTAATTGAACTAGTATAGAACTAGAGAGTGGCAGCTATTTTCCCTTAGCAACTTGAAGATCATTAGCTTCATTGTCTTTTGGGCTCTGTTGTTGCTAATGAGAAGTTGCTGTCAGTATAATTATTCCTTTGTGGGTGATTTGTCTTTTCTTTTATGATTTTTCTCTTTATTCTTGCTGTCCTGTAGTTTGATTGCTAGGTGTGTACACACACACACACACACACACACACACACACACACACACACACTCTTATTTGGGGGGCGGTGGTTGAGCTTTTATTGAATTATAATTGGATTATAAAAGGGTAGGGGGTGTTGCTGTTGTGAGGCCCCTGGGCTGTTGGAGGTGTTGTAATATGAGGTGAGGTTTCAATTGGTTTTGCATAAGCTGTAGTTTGCTCCAATTTTATCTTCTGCCTGTAGCAGGAAAGACTGCCATGAACCATGTGACAAAGCAAGGTACCAGGCCATTTGTCCAAGGGGCTCTTACTGGCTTCGAAAGTCAGTCTTAATTCCTTAAGGCTTTTTGGTGACATCCAGAGTCCAGGCATGACTCTTTCAATTGTGACATTCCAGACAAAGACCTGGTTAATAAAGTCACATTTGGAAACTGGTATGATCACTGGCCATGTGTGGGTGAGGAGAAGGCTGTCTGCAGAGCCCAGAGAGATGGAAAAGGATTAGAATCTTCTTTCCAAACCTGCCTCACAGAGGCAGGGTAAGGGGGTTAGCCCTGGGCAAGCTTCCACTGCCCACTGCCCCCCTAGTCACAAGTCTCAGGAGACAGAGGAGAGGGAGAAATAGAGAATGTCTCCATCTGGGCTGCCAAAATGTTAAGGGTGGTCAGCAACGTGCGCTGTAGAAGAATTCACAAAGAAAAAAGAGTAGAGAGTGAAGTTTTTATTCACTCTCCAAGAAAGGAGAGGGGCATGATGTCGAGAGACACTAGCTAGACTTATTTTTATATATTCTGTTTATTGGATAATACTTATTTTCTATCTAAGGACTCCACCTTTCTTCAAGTCTGGAACATTTTTAGCCTTATCTCTCTGGTGTTTCCTCTGCCTCCCAGTGTTTTAAACTTCCGGTATTTCTGTTAGGCAGATATACTCCCTAGTATTTTTATAACTTTATTTCTGTGCTATATTCTGGGTCAGTTCTTCCATAATAATTTTCATTGTGTAACTCTCTCTTTGGACAAGTGCATTGGTGAATCACTGAGTAAGGCGCTTATGGCTAGTGTCCTTTCATATATGTACAGTATATATTTAATTCAATGAAATAGGAGGACAGGTCATCTTCTAATAGTGAGGGATTCCAGGGTAAAATAAAGGAGGCACAGAAAGTGGCAAAGGTCACCAAAGGAGTCTGTCATTCTTTTTTTTTTTAAAGCTTTTATCCAAGATTTTTAAAATAAAAATTTAAGGAAAATAACTTATAATTGTAGTCTTGATGTTTTTTCCCTGAGACTAAAGAGAACTTAGTTGTATTAGCTGAAAATGTAAGGGTTTCTTTTTGTTGTTTGTTTGTTTTTTACTTTATATTATAAGCAGATAAAGAAGAGAGTTCTGAAAATTAGAAAACCTGTATTTCAGTCTTGATTCTGCCAGAGCTTTTGATGAGTTATTTAACTTTGTCATTTCTTAAGCTTATAAAATAGGAATGATATTATATATTGTGCCTATTTTCAGTACTGTATTTTTATGAAGATAACTGAGTTGATTGATTATAAAATGTTGAAAACCATAGCATTGTTCATAAGAATTAGAGATGTCAAAGTAGTATAACTCAGAGATCTAAATTATGCTTATTTTCTCCAAATTAAAGCAGAAAATGTGTTAGCAGTATAGTATTAAGTTTTGGAGAAGATATATATGTGCTTTTCTTTTTAAAATAGTCACCAGTTCTAAGTATTTTTATTTTGCATGGTTTGTTCCACTAAATTAATTTGTTAAAGTAGTTTAAAACATGTGACCGAAATATTAGTCATTTAAATTAGATCACAACTGTATTCAACATCTACTGTATTGAATAATTTATTTGAATAAGCTTTATTGTAAGAGTAACTGCTTCATACAATCTAAAGCAAATGACATTTTTGACCTTTTAAATGTACTAGAACCAAATTTTACATTGATTTGATTTAAGTTAACAAATTATATTTAATATCTTTTTTGTTTGGCAGGCAACCAGATAAACTGGTGGTGGTTTGGACAAGAAGAAGCCGAAGGAAGTCTTCTAAGGTTAGTTGGTTTCTAAATTTCTATTGAATTCAATATCAAGTTAAATTATTATGCTTCTCTGGCCCTATGTCACATATTTTAAAATATTATTAGATATTTTGGGTTATTTCTGATTATGTAGTCTAGGGAAAAATGATTGACCAGGCACTGTAATCTTGTTACTACAGTTCTTAAAATGGGAATCAGGTCCCTGAGTTTTGATCTTGGATATGGTAGCCTTGAGTCAGTAGTTATCTAACTTTCGTGTACTAGCATATCATGAATTAAATAGGCACTGCTTACAAAATCGTACCTGGGAATACTTTATTCAGAATCCAAGAGGATGAAGTTAGGGCACACTTAAGGAAAAATGAGTCATCTGAATCCATTGCTGGGTGGCAGAAGAGAAGGATTGGTTTTTTCAGAGGCTGTAGTTTTTTGTACTGATAGCTTTGTGGGGAGTAGAATAAAAATTTAAAACGTTCAATAGCAGTTGTATAGATATTTTAAACAGTGTATTTTATAGATAAGTAAATTTGAGTATATTATTACAAGCACACAGTGACTACAGGCATGTTTTGGACAATGATTTTCTACAAGTAGATCTATGTGAATTAAATTAAATTTCAGAATTTAAAGAAAAATTTAAGGGCATCTTCTCATTTTACTTTTATTGAACTAAAATTTACATATAGTAAAATGCATAGATGCTAATTATATGATTTTGTAAGTTTTGATTTTTATATATACTTGTGTAATTACTGTTCCTATCAAGATATATACTGTTTTCATCAGTATGTTGTTGAGGTTTATTCATGTTGTTTTGTATATAGGTAGTTTTTTTATCACCTTAGAAGTATTTAATTATGTACGTATACTGCAATTTAATTATTTATAGTTTTTTTTATCACTTAGAAGTATTCAATTATGTACATATACTACAATTTAATTATTTATAGTATCCCTGTTGATGAACATTTGCTCATTTCCCGTGAATATTGTGAATATTTACTATTATGAATATAGCTGCTATTATTACTACTGTACACGTATTTTGGGGGACAAATGTTTTCATTTCTCCTGGGAAGATATCTAGGAATGGAATCACTGGGTAATAGTGTAGACAAATTTTTGACTTTTAAATGTCATCCCACCAGCATTATAGGAAAGATTCAGTTGATTTAATAGCAAGAATGGCATCTTCTTCAAAGCATACATTTATAGTGTTGGGGCATTCTATTTTGGACCTGGAATATTTTGTTATTTATTTACATATGGGCTCTGAAAATGGACTTTAAGATGTTCTGCCAGTTTCGCTGATTGGGACTTAAGCTTTGTAGAAAGGAACAAAATAAGATCATCCACTAAGTATAATAGATAAATATGACTACAGCTGTAAGCATTAGAAATAGTCCCTAAATGTATTTGGCTATCAACAGAAAGTGATTTCCCTTTTAATAATTAGATACCAATTATTATCTTAAGAAAATTATGAAACATAGTGAAATACTTTAGGTTATAGGTCAATTCAGAATGCTCATGTTTTAGGTTAAACACACTTTTTATTTAGTTGCATTTTTAAAAGTCAGTCAAATAATTTTTATTTTAGGTCTAAATTCTTTTTTATATTGTATAAAATATTAATTGAATCCATATGGTGAAATACTAATGTGAAATGCAAAAGTGAGGCTACAGGTTAGTTTTTCTCAGAATGCAGTATTTTCTAGAAAGAATTATTTCTTGGACTTATTTTCCAGTTATGATGCTTTTAATATCTTAAATCATTTCTGTATATTTTAGAATCATTGTGTTTTGTCTTGAAACATAGTGCAGGTGTACTTCTTTAGAAAAGTTAATGTGACCGCACAATGTGTTAAGCTTATCACAGCATATGCATAGTGTGTTTGTGTGTGTGTGTGTGTGTATAAAAAGCTGGCCTATAAATTGTCTGCAACAGCTAAATAAGGACATAAAAATCAGTTCCGGAAGCTGTGCAGGAAATGATTATGATATTACTGTAAAAGTTAAGTAAATAACATTTTTAGAATTTTGAAAAACTCAAAAAAACAACCCTTGTTCCTAGCTATTTTTTAAAAATTAGCTAGCAGTTATATTAAATTCAAAGAGTAGAATCATTATTTTCTTCTTTGTTTATTGTTTTCTAACATTTTTCCTTTAAAATATGTTATTTGCTACTAAGTCTCACTGAAATCACTTAGGGGATAAAGTTCTTTGCAACAACTATCCAGAAAATAGTCTAGTTTTTTCATTTCAAATATGTTTTTGAAAAGAGTTTGGGCTACTCAGTTATCATTTTTAAAAATCATCTGTATAGCTTACTATTTATCTTTCCTGATTCTGAATGTATCTACTATTTTTTATATTGGTGGATTGAAATTTTTCACTGATACCCAGATAACTATCAGATTGGACAGTAAAATATTAAGACACATTGCATTATTTAATTTAAAGTGTAGTTCGCAGTTTATTGCTCACTTTCTTTGAGTACATGTGAACTTTTATAGCCAAATATACAAAGAGCTCATTGTTGAATAATTTTCTGTTGAGAAAATAATTGTCACCGCTAATTAGCACAATATGCAGCTTCCCCTCCTCATCTTAAGTCATAGCATTTATAATAAAAATGATCAGGCTACAGTTGATTTGTATATACTTAAATAAATTATTTTTCAGTACAATAAGTGGTAATATGAAGCATGGCAGTTATGTTAGACCAGAAAAATTATGGCAGAGTAGTCTGTGTCTTAAATCCAGCATTTGAACTATAATTGAAGTTCACAGAGAGATGGGAGAATTCCAAAGGGGAACCAGAGCTCAAAGTCCTCACTCGCTTTTTGATGGCATTACTGCCTTTACTTCCTTGCTCTGTGGTTGTGCTGTAGCTTTTACGATGCACTATGATATCAAGAGGAGACTTCAGTTGCAGAACTTTACCTTATAGTGGAGGTGTTGGCAGCTCTAAGATAACTTTATATGTGACATCCTAAACTTTTAGGTATATGCAGTTTTAAAAATTGAAAATTATCAACTTAACAACTATATGACAATTACAAATTTTCATTGAAATATTTTGATTTTATAGGAACAGAAATAATAAAATGAGTGCTTACTCTGTGTTTAGTTCCATACAAGGTACGAGTCTTTTAGGTAAAGTATGACATGAAATAATTAGAAAATAAGCATTCTATTGGGTAAGTACCCCAAATTGAGAAATGTTGCCTTTTTTCTAGGTCTGCTTTGGCAGATGACAAAGGATCTGTAATGTTATTAAAAAGTGAGAAAAATCGTATAAGGGGAACTGGATAATTTCAACCATTATTTGTACTAGGATACTGGCAAATGATTAACTTGCCTTTTATTATTACACTGAGGAGCTAAAAGTTGTACCTGTGTTTTTGTGCCTTATTATTTTATAGGGAAATCATTTCTGTTACCCTGAATGGAAACCGATCAGGGTTCTTACAGTGCAGATGTTTGCCAATATGATGTACTTTATGTCAAGTTTTCATGAACCTGAATTACTGTTCCTGTGTATTTGTACAATTAGATGTGTATTACCATAGCTATTTTATGTAGTTACAGTTATTAGACTTTTCATTCTTTTTCTAACTCTGATTCTTGAGTTCTATTTGAGGTAGAGGTTGTAGTAAGCTCTTTGAAAATAGGAATGCCTTTTTTAAAATATTTGCTACTATGTTCATCCTCAATTCCTTTCCAGTAAAATTTACTGGTCTTGTTTTCTGCCCAATATATAATAATTTGTTAACATTATAAAGCTGGCATTGGCAGCTACTCAGCTGACAATTGATATTGTTACATTGTCCTCACTTAGCCAGGTTGTACAGTCTCTGGAAGGAATATCAGAAAGCCAGAGCTCTTCTAACTTAGTTGGACATTTTTCACTGGGGAGAGAAACGATGGATAGAATGGTGAGAAAATGGCAGCACACTGGCAACTTGGGAACTAGCACCCTTCCATCTGCTTTTATTAAAAAAAAAGATTTTAGTTAAAGCAGATTCTATTTTTGTTTGCTCAGCAGTTGAATTACCATTTGCTGATTCAAGACTGAGGATTGAAAGAGGTCATTTAAGAGGACCAGCATTAGGAGACCTGAGGAAATTATCTGAAAATGCCATCTTTTTTAAAAAAGTAGTTCACTTTTTATTGTATTTTTTCCCCATTACCATTTATCCCCCTTAATCCTCTTCTACTGCCATCCCCACCCCCACCCTTGGCATTCACAACACTTGTCCATGTCCGTGAATTCTTTTTCTTTTTTTGCTTTATCTTTCCACCCACCAGTCCCCCTGAAAACACCATCTCTTAATTGCCCAGTTGTTAGGTGTCTTCTCCATACCCTGCTTTCCCCATTTTTGATCTGTGTCATACATATAAATGTTAAGACCTTAGGGATAGAAGACTATTTTCTTGAATTACTGTGTGAGTCAAGGGTAGACCTGGGCATGATGTTGGTTGGATGAAGAACTCTGAACTTTTAAATCATGGAGTCTTATTTTTCTACTTATTACTAGTATGGGTCCAGGCAAGCCATTTACTCTTTGGTTGCTTCATCTTTCTTGGACTTGAATTAAATCTAAAAAGGATATCTTCAGGTGTAAAATTCTTTTATGGTCATTTTTTTTAAATGAGGAATTTTTCAAAGACTCTTATCTTCTGTGATTAGTAAGAAAAGTTGTTATTCTGCTCTTTCTTCTTATGTGTCTGTTGTATGGGGAAGCTATGAAAATATAAATATGGAAAGTTCGAAGAGAACAGAGAAGTAGCCTGGTCTACCTTCACAATACATGTTAATTACAGTTGTCATCAGTCTTCAGAATTAAGTGTGTAGAGTATGCTGAGCGGAGTTTTGGTTAAGGATTATCTAAGGTGGGCAGAAATTTATTTTTCAAAATGGAGATTGTTTACTTTGTGGAGTTTTTGTTATAAGACTATCAACGGGTATAGAGGTAGGCAGTGCAATGAATAGATGAATCTTTGGAAATGTTTTTTAATCAACAAAACTGAGGTTGTTTTTATTTTTTACCTTTGGCTGTGGTGTACTAATGTGGTGAGTCTCTACTTCCCCTTTCCTCACCTGAAGTTTTGTGATTGGGACAATGGAGAGAATAGAGGGTGAATTATTGACAATTTTTGAGTTGGAGTGGGAGAACACTGCTAAACTTGTATCTTCTGCTGGTATTTTAACTAACAAAATCTGATAAGATTTCCATGAATGTAAGTTTCTGTGATCTTGACTCCTCAGTTCTATTTCTGGGTTGAAATCCAATTTCTGCCACTCACTTGCTGTGTGATCTTGGGCAAGTCTGTGCCTTTCTGTCCTCGTCTGTTAAGTTTGCTTCCTCACATGCATCTGCACTCACATACTCTTAACTTCTTTCCTGCTAGAAGAATGAATGGTCTGTGCTCCCAGCAAAGGCGGGTCTGTCTCCTTTTGTACTGTTCAGGATGTTATTCTAAGTGGAGTCGGGGTGGGAGGAGGTGGAGGAGGGTATATGGGGGATAAATGGTGATGGAAGGAGGCTTGACTTGGGCTGGTGAACACACAGTACGGTGTACAGATGATGTGCTGTGGAATTATTCACCTGAAACCTGTGTAATTTTATTAACCACTGTCACTTCAATAAATTTGATAAAAAGGACATTACTCTAGCAATTATTTCTGTTCTGCATCATAAAATTTTCCTTCTTAAGTGGATCTTTCCATCAGCATATTTTTCTCTTACTAAAAATTTCTCTCTGACACTATTTCTCCCACCAGTACCAACCAGCTTCTCTTTTCTCTTTCAGCAAAACACCTCAGAGGAGTTGAGTTTATTTGCTATCTTCAGTTTCTCTCCTCCTGTTCTTTCTTGCACCCAGGCATTTGCCTCATCATTCTACTGAATCTTCTCTTGTGAAGTTGGTAATAGCCCTACTTTGTTACACACAGTGGTTATTTTTCAGGCCTCATCTTATATGAACTATAAGTAACATTTGGCACAGATAATTGTTCCTTTCTCTTTGAAATGTTTTCTTCACTAGACTTTCAGGATACCAACAGTTCTCTGATTTTCCTTCTGCTTTACTGACCCTGCTTTACTGATTCCTTCTCATTTCCTTGATCTGTTAATGTTGTGCTCCAAGGTTCAGTGCTTGAGCCTTCATATTCTTTATCTGTACTCACTGCCTTGGCATCACATCTACTCTTAAGCATTAAGTACCACCTCTATGTTAATGATTGCCACATTTACAGCTCCAGGCACATATATCTAGCTGCCTGTTTGAACATCTGTACTTGACTATCTAATACAGGGGTGTCAAACTCATTTTTACCACATCAGCCTCGTGGTTGCCTTTAAAGGGCCAAATGTAATTTCAACTCCTTAACAGTTAAGGTGTCATTATATTTATACAGTCCTAAAATTATTTCGGCCCTTTGAAGTCAACCACAGGCTGATAATGACCCCCCGTGAAAATGAGTTTGACACCCCCGATCTAATAGGTACCTCACATTTAATGTGCGTAAAACTGAATTCCCTATCTTCCCAAAGTTGTTCCTCTTGCAGTCTTGCTTATTTGTTAATAGGCATTTCTTTCTTTTACTTGCTTAAGCAAGAAAGCCTTAGAATAGCCTTGTCTACTTTCTTTCTCCCATACAACTGGACAGCAAATCTTGTTGATTCTGTTTGAAAAATATAAAAATATCTTAAGAATCTAGCCAGTTTGTACTGTCTTTCCAAACCATGCCAAACCAAGTCACTGTCAGCTCTCCCCTGGTTTATTGCAGTAACTTCTTGGTCTTCCTATCCTTCTCTTATGTCTGGAGCCTATTCTTGATACATTAACTGGATTGAGTCTCTTAAGCCATAATTTAAACCATCATTTCTCTGCTTAAAACCTTTTAGTGGCTTCCCTTCTCCCTCAGATTGCAAGCCAAAATCTTTGCAATAGCCTCCCAGATCATTATATGACATGGGCCCTCCGTTATTTCTCCGACCTTGTCTCCTGCTGCTCTCCCCTTTGATGACTGTGCTCCAGCTACATTGGCCTCCTTGTGATCTAACTGCCTCAGCACCTCCCAGTTGCTGTACCTTCTCCCTTGAAAGTTCTTCTCATGTATTTACATATCTAATTCTTTCATCTTTTTAAAGGCATTCTCTGAAGTGTTACCTTCTCAATGACACTTTCTCTGACTACCTTATTGAAAATTGTTGCTTTCTCTGCCAATCTTCCATCAGCTTTGGCTGGAAATGCCACCACAAAGGAAGAACTATAGTGGTAACTCCCAAATTTGGGGGGATTCCTTAGGGAACCTTGATAATCAAGATTTACAAGGGAAAAAATATCTTTCAAATTATAAGTGCTAGAAATACTAACTGCAAAAACTGCTTTCTTTTTTTACCTGTTCTAAATAAATATTGAGAGTATAATGGGAAATGAATTTAAATGCAAAGCATACAATTACTTTCTCCTTTTTAAATCTTTTTTATTGTTATTCTGTTACAGTTGTCTCAGTTTTTTCCCCCTTTGCCCTCCTCCACCCATCCCACTCCCTCATACCCCTGCTCTGTTTTTCCTTTTGACAAATGAATTTGCCTTTAAGTTTTCAGATCACAAAAATAATTTTAAAAATGTCTCCTAATAAGATTTTTATCCAATCACAAATAGTAGCTTTTGAAAATATGAAACACCTCAGTTTCTCATCTTCTTTTGTGTGTGGGTGGGAGAGAGGAAGAAGGTTTGTTTAAAGATGTCATCTGTAGCATTCATGTGATACAACTGTCATGGCCCAGGTTTAATGCTTGAAAAGTTTTATTTGACGAGTTATTTTTGTTTCAGGGAGACTACAGATCTAATTGATAGTTAAGTAGACTCAATATATTTTTGTAAATTATTAACATTGCATTTCCTGTACTTCATATTGAAGCCATTATTTTTATTCTGGTAGGCTCATAGCTGGCAACCTGGAATAAAAAATCCATACCGTGGTGTTGTAGTGTGGCCTGTTCCTGAAAATATTGAAATCACTGTGACACTTTTTAAGGTAAGTTTCATTTTTATAAGTTAAATAATTTATTATATAATCATGGTTCCAAATCACAGAATATTTCAATATTCATTGTTCTATACATTTGGGTCCAACCTAGTGCCTTAGTGTGCATTATTTTTAGGGATATAGCAGTTTATTAACAGTGCAAGGGTAGCAGAGTATTTCATGGTCTATAAAGTCAGAATAATTTTGTAGCTCTTTTGAACATGTTATAATTAAGTTTAGTTGGAATATTTCTTTTATTACTTCCTATGTTCCAACCACAGGAAACTTTAAAGTGCTTTTTCTCTGGAAAGTTGAAGATTGTGGAATTCTTAGTTCTGAGTCTCATTTTGTTACCTTGCTTGACTAATAACAAGATATATCTTAAAATTGTGCCCTGGCTGGTGTGGCTTAGTGGATTGAACGCCGGCCTGTGAACCCAAAGTTCCCTGGTTCGATTCCCAGTCAGGGCACCTGCCTGGGTTGCGAGCCAGGTCCCTGGTCGGGGTGCACAGGAGAGGAAATCACGCATGGATGTTTCTCTCCCTCTCTTTCTCCCTCTCTTCCCCTCTGTCTAAAAGCAAATAAATAAAATCTCTAAAGAAAATGTAAAAAATAATATAATAAGTTACTATTAAAAAAACTAGCATTTGGCCCTGGCTGGCATAACTCAGTAGATTGAGTGTGGGCTGTGAACCAAAGGGTTGCAGGTTCGATTCCCAGTCAGGTCACATGCCTGAGTTGTAGGCCAGGTCCCCGGTGGGGACCGTGTGAGAGGCAGCCACACATTGATGTTTTTCTTTCTTTCTCCCTCCCTTCCCCTCTCTAAAAATAAATAAATAAAATCTTAAAAAAAAGAATCACACACAAAAAAATTAGTATTAGATATGTTAGTGATGTTAGTAGTAGAAGAGAGTTTTAAATTGCTATTGGTAAATATTTTATTGATACTAATATTTTATAAATACTGTAACTTAAAAGCAAAATTCTAGTTGTAAATTCAAAATATAAATTCAAAAACATAGGTGTATATAAACTACCAGCCTAGTTTCTGTGC
>PVKM010002960.1:0-60769 GCA_004027735.1 Carollia perspicillata
CTCAGGCTCTCAACCCGGATCAGCGCGCGGAGCAAAAAACAAAAAAAAAAAAGAGGAAAAAAACTCGCACACGGAAAGGAACGCAAAAGCTGGACACAAAAGCCTCGGAGCAGAACTGCAAACCAAGTGTAGCCCAAATAGGAGCTCGCACCAACCCCAGCCCACACACGACAGCCAAGGAGAGGAGCCTGCTTCGCCCACGCACCAAGAACGCGCACCGCCATTGGTCGGCGGCCGGAGGAAACGCGGCGGTGATTGGCCTGACGCCTCGCGCGGGTTCCATTAGCCGAGGCGCCCTGCGAGAGGTTGTGGAAACGCAGTTTAAAAGCCGCTCGGGCGGGATCCACGGTGCCTGGTCCGTTTCTGTTTCCTTTTTCTCCACCCTTCCCCTTAGACGCTGATAAGGGACAAATCGTACTGCTTTTGTGTGCGATTTCCTCTCCCCCTCCTTGCTGGGAAAGAAGCCTTCCTCCCCCGGGTTGGTCGCGGACCAGCTTCGGAGACCCGGGCTGGGCCTTTCTCAACCTCAGGACACTGAGCCACAGGAGAGTGGCCGCAGCGTTTCCTTCCTCAACCGTTATATCTGAAAGGAAGGAAAAGAAGCGAGACGTGTTTGCAGACACTCATCGTCCTTGATTTGATTTACTTTAGAATACATTTAAAACAAACGCCTTCACGTCTTGGCTTGGAAACGCTTCTTTTGTTCCCGAAATTCAGGAAAAGCCAGACCTCAACTGCTGGGCACTTCAAACTGCCCTGGAATTTGTAACAAAATTGTATCGTCAAATATTCCATTTGCTTTTTACCCTACAGGCTGAGGCATTTCTAAATTATTACATTCGAATAGTTAGTTGGGGATCAACAGCATTTTTGTTGGAAGCTATCTCACAGAGTTAGATCCCTCCCTCTATCTTACCATATTTAACCAAACCTAATGTTTAATACAACAAATTGAAACATTTGGGAATGCCTTAATGGACAAATTGAGATAGCTGAGGAAAGCACATAGGTTTTAACCATACAGAAAACCTAGTGGCCTATAATTAGGCCGGGAATCCTAATCACATTACTGATTCATATTACAACCTGCTAGAATCTCAGAAATTTGCTGCATGTCTTCCAGAGAAAGATGCCATTGATAACAAATATTTGTATTTCTTAAGAATTTGTTTTCCTATGCTTTCTTCCAAGAAAAGAAAGAAGCTGACCTTGAATCCTGGGTGTCTTAATCATTCCCCCCAGTTCTGATCTCCAAACTACTTTATAGGCTGCTTAAAAATGACTTTTAAACATTTATCTGATTTCTGCATGGTTGTTTAAGTTCCAGTAAATTTAAAATGTCCTCACTAAAAATGTCTTCTGTGAATTAAGCCATTTTATTTTGTTCAAATGGAGGGGACATTTCTTATAATGATGGATTATTTTCAGAGGCAATTTTATATTTTCATTTCAAAAACCCTCAGATTTACATATATTTAAGCAATAGCATTAAGCTCAATAATACAAGTTAAAAATTGTATTTTAATTAGCAAGCTTTGCTGAACACATAGGCAAGTGTATTTAACTTCAGAGGGAGGACTGAGCTGAGTGGCAAAAGACCATGCTTTTCCTGTACTTGTAACCCCACAAATGTAATTAATCCATGTGGGACGGTCCCAATGTGCCTGCCACAGTTACTTCACAGGTCAGATCTGGCCCTCCACCGTCGTGGCACCTTGTTCCTACCCGGTGGCAGCACCGAGCTCCTTGCCCTAGTTAAGGAGTAGTTACATTTATATAGTCCTAAAATTATATCCGGCCCTTTGAAGGCAACTGTGAGGCTGATGTGGCCCCCTGTAAAAATGAGTTTGACACCCCTGAGTTACTTCTACTATAGTTTCAAATTACAATGGGCAGAGCAGCGAAGTCCTCAGCATAGTAGCTGCAACTTATCCTGTTAAATGGTTACCTTGACAGTTGCTGGGTTTGGCTTTGGATTAACTGTACTAATAGTTTTAAGAGGCAGGTTTTGCTACTCTAAGTGAAAAGGGTCAGGGTACCAGAGCTAGATTTGATCTGATTAGAAGGGTCTCCAGGTTCCTGTGATCTGAGGATTCCTGGGCAGCTGGGTCCCTGAAGTGTATCCTCAAAGGAGGTTACATTACTGGCACATGAGGATAATATTCCTCAACCTTATAACAATATGGGTAGAGTACAATGATGGAATCACAGAGCCACCTGAGAGAATCACCCAAGGACACTGCACTGGAACTGTATTTTTCATAGGGTCTTTGCACCAGAAATTTTCCAGGCAGTGTAATCGTTAGGAGCAATAATTCATCCTACTTTACCACAAGCAAAAAATAACAACAAAAAAATCACCTGTTGGATCTGAAAATAGGCACCTGTTGTGTCTATTATTTTAAATAGACACAGTACTATGCCCTACAGGCCAACATTAAAGATAATTCACAAAAAACTACATTCTAGATGCCTGAAGTAAATGTTCCCTGAGCAAAAACATTTTCATTGATCACCTCTCCTTTTCCAGGGATACTATCAGCAGGAGGTTACTTGTCAGGAGACATGGTTGATGTCATAAAAACCGAATGCCTTTCTGCATCCAAACTCATGATTGGTATCCTAGCTAGCACCAGGTATATCCTCAGCACTGCTATTTTTAGCGAAGTTAATTTTTGCTCTTGACTCTGCTGTACAGCTCTAAAGTAAAGGCTATTTTTTTCTCATACTCTATGTTGGGTCTACAGTTTGGGTGGCCTCTTTGTTTCTGATTACTATTTCCAAACTATTGCTTCTCTTTCCTCCTTCAAAAACATTCGAAGATCATATCATCTGGCTAAATCACCCTCTACCATCTTTACTGCTGTAATTTATCAACCTCCTGGCAACTCTCCCTCAGAAATTATAGACTGTTGCTTCTTGCTCTAGGTTTTTCTCCTCATCCCTCGTCTACATTTTGTGTAAATTCAATATTTCTTACAGCTGACCAATGCAACACCAACACTTGGCCTCTTAGATATTTAACCTCTTCATCTCCAACAACTTGTTCCTCTATTTCATCACATCCATCCACTCCAGTGGTGAAAACCTGAACCTTGTCATCAGTAACGGTTTTAACTTCTAAATGTCAATTTCAAGCATCCCAATTGTCAGTCACTATGCTTTTCCACTTGGCTCATTTATTGTACTTAACCTAATTGAGACCTCCAGTCCATTAACTCCAACGCTTTAAAAAAATCTATTATCCTGCTTCTGCCATCATATAATCATTTCCAACTCACCTGACTTAGATTCCCTGGTCAGTTCTTAGTCAGCCCTTTCAACTATGTTACCCCAATATCTCTCTCTATCTTTCTTACTTGGAAGAACCTCAACCTTGCTTGGACTAACACTGCTGCAACAAACTCTCTCAATGTTTGCAACCAAGCAGGTATTACTGAAGAAAAATTGCACAACAGAGCTGGCTGGTTTTACTTTATGATGTCAGATCTCATAGGAGCACTCAACACTGGCTGGAAAAGCTATTCATCTGGATTAACCATTCACACCTTCACTTGTCTTAGAAAATCACTCATGTCGCTTTCCCCCCACTTCTCCCCATTTTCACCTGGTGACCTTGCCTCATACTTGAGAAAACAGAAACCTTCTGTGGGGAATGCTTCACTTTCAGATGGTCAAATCTGCACTCATTTTCCCTTGCATCTTTCTTGTTCCAATGAAAGAGGTGTCTCTCTATCAGAGTGAATTCTACCACTTGTACTCTGGATCTCATCCTTTTCTTTCTCAAGAATTTGATTCTTTCAGTCATCTCCTATGAAATTGCTGAATTAAAAAGACTGGTGTTTTGTGTTACACTTATCCAAAAAAAAAAATTTATCTTTTATTCCGGAACAGGTATTGGTTTTTAAAAAATTTTTTATTTATTGATGTTAGGGAGAGGAAGAAACACTGATTTGTTGTTCAACTTATTTATGCATTCACTGGTTGCTTCTTACATGTAGATTGAACCCACAACTTTGGTGTATTGGAACAATGCTCTGACCAACTAAGCTACCTGGCCACAGCTAAATTTTGTTACATCATTGATAGCTAAAACTTTAACAAACAATGGAAAGATATTTCTATGTGAAGACATAGCTTTAAAAAGAAAAAAATGCATATACTTTGTCAGAAAACTCTTTCAAACTTTTTTTCCTAAATCACTTGGATAACTGCCTCCATTTTTGAAGTTCTTCATTGTAATAACATACAGCTGACATTTCTGTTCATTATCAAAACACTACATATAAAAATAACTTTTTTGTTTTGTAGAGAACTTAGTTGTGAATTTAAGGGTGTCAGCTCAAACAGTGGATGAAAAAATACTACATGGTCATAAAAATCATGCTCTTAAATCTTTTTAATAATGTGAAAGAATGTTCACAATTACAACTATCAGTAAAAAAAACAAATAGATAAAAGTAGAGAACCATATTAGGGTAAGATCTCAGTTCTATAAAGAACTAAAGTACATTTGGTTATGTGTATATTTAAAAATATACACAAAGAAAAAAGACTAAATGAATATAGACCAAAATGTCTATAGCAATTTCTGCTAGGTGATGGGGCACAGGTGATTTTTTTCTTTCTTACATATTTCTGTATTTCTCAAGATTTCTACAATGAACACATGATTTTATAACCACAACTTCTTTTGGAAACAGTGTGAGAAATCAGAGAATCACTTGACTTCGTAGAATTCACTCTTACTAGTTTTACATTTCTAAAGCCTTCATTTTATCAGTTCATCCAGAGTATACCAGTTTTAGGTAACTGATTAAACATAACCTCAAAAGAGAAAACTAATTTATTAAACTGGTGAAATAAACGCTTAAAGCATTCTGTACTAATGGATAAATCCACTTGGAAGAATGATAGACTAGAAAATTTTTCATGAAACAGAACAAAATCACAGAGCTATCATCAATATTTGGTAACTCAAACATGGATCTGTCAATTCCAGAGCATCTTCCCTCACATCATTCCTACATAATGACTACAGAAGTTTAAATTAAATTGAAGTGTTGGATTTTAAGTTTGTTTCCCAGTTATAGCAAGTCAGCAAATCATCCACTCTAAGAAACCACAGACATCCCAGTCTTGGGAAAGAAGCTGGAATCTGTAAAGTGATAGAATCAGAATTATAGCAGTATTAATAACGATATGTATATACACTACTTTACAACTTTGTGTCTTATTTTATTTGATTCTTTTAGCCACCTTGTGAATTAAGTTGAACTTCCCAGTCTGGCCTTGCTGGGTAGGCCAGTGATACTCAAACATTAGTTTGCATCAGAATCACCTGGAAGGCACAGTTGAACCTCAGCTTGCTAGCCCCATCCCTAGGGTTTCCTGAGTGTGTAGGTCTAGGATGGGGCCTGAAAATTTGCATTCCTTACTCATCCCCAGGATGTAAACCTAGAAACAACAGCTCTAGGCTACTTTTTATATTCTTTGTAAAGCCACAGTTAATCATTTCACATTCTTGAATAATAGCCCCGAGTTAGAATAAAAGCTAAATGAGTTAGAATGGCACACAAGGTCCTGCGTGTTCTGAACACCTGTTTACCTCTACAGCTTTCTGTCTCTTCCTCTCCAGCCATACTGGAGAACAAATAGTTCTCCAATAAAAGCTGTATTAGTTTCCTAGGGCTGCTATAACAAAATGGTTAACAATGTAATACAACCCACTGGGTCTACTTCATAAGAGTATGATTTTGTACAAATATGGTAACATGCTTGGTCCAAGCTAAGATCAAGTAAGTATTGTGCCAGATATATGCTGTATGTGCAAAGGTTGCCAGGGGAGAAATAATGTAACTATTGTCACAGGCTAAATTGTGTCCCCCTGAAATCCATATGTTGAACCCTAACCCCCCAGTACCTCGAAATGGGACTCTTATTTGGAGATGAGGCCTTTGAAGAGGTGATTAATGTAAAATGAGGCCATTAGAGTGGACCCTAATCCAATATAACTCAGTGAAAGACCATGTGAGGACACAGTGAAAAGGTGACCATCTCTAAGTCAAGGACAGGTCTTGGGAAAATCCAACTCTGCTGTCACCTTGATCTTGGACTTCTAGCCTCCGGAACTACAAGTCAATATATTTCTGTTGTTTAAGGCAGCCAGTCTGTGGTATTTCGCAAACTAATTTAAACCTCTACTTCTATAGCTGAAGAAATCAGATCCCAAGGATAGTAAGTGACAAGCACTTGATTCATAGAAGGCATTCAAATATGTTCAATGGATTAAAAAATGCCTTAAAATTACGTAGCAAACTTATTTTTCAAGATCCTCACTAAAAGGCCTTCTTGAACTACCCTATGCAGAGTTAATGTCCCTATTTTAGCACCATCACATCACTCTGTTCATGCTGTTTTCATGGGACTTATCCCAACATATCATGTATGGTATTTGTTACTTAACCTGTTTCCTGTGCTAAAAAGAAAACAAAGAACAACACCACCACAAACCCATTTTTACTCATTGTATCCTACCCTCAGTGCTTTAGCACAGTATGCAGCTCATCATACTTCGTGGTCCATAAATATCTTTTGAAATGGATGATCTAATCTCAATCTAACCAAAGAGAGGAAGAACAAACTACACAAAGTGTGAATACAAGGTCCAGCTATACTGCTATATTAGGTTGAATCCTAAGAAACTGATATTTTCACAACACTGAACAGAAAAACGCAGGGACTTTTATGGAACACATCCAATAAAAATAAAAAATATTAGTTTCTCAATCTTATTTTTTGTACAACAAATATTTCACACATACCTGTACGGAACTATGTAGCATGAGGGATTCTGAAGGTTACAAAGGTGACTGAGTAAACTTGGCTTCATGCTATTATAGTTGAAAGTGGTTACCTGACTTGTCAGCACTAGTATGAAATGGTGTGTCACTGAAATTCAAGGGCTTCCGGCACGTTCTTTCAGGTTTATTTCCCTCTTTATTATAAAACATTTAGTAAAGAGGGGAATCTAGAGTCAGTCACCTGAATTGTAATCTTGGGTGACCCTCAGTAGGTAACTAACTATTCCTGTGTGCCAGTTTCACCTTTAAACGTGGGATATTAATTGCATGTTGTAAGGTGGCTTACAGTGCCTGGCACACAGGCTAAAATATGTAAACTGTTATAATACTCAAAGTTAGAAATTATATTTTTTTCTTGTTCGCAAAACGCAAACGGATCTAAAACCACTTTTGCAAAAATATCTTGCACGGTAGATTATACATTTCCTGTTAAGGGCCTCCGTGGACTGATATGCCCACTAACGCGCAACAGTTAACAACCCTTATTTCTACGCACCACGCACGTTAAATGAAAGAAAACTCACTTTCCAAGAGGAAACAGTACAAAAAAAAATCCATCTTAAGGCTACACACTACATATTGAGCCCTTGTCTTTTTGCAGATTAAGGATTTACTGGGATAATATTTGAACGAGGAATAATAAATCCTAAAATTAAACGCATTTTCAAAAATGGCGGGAATACACAGAAGTTTACAGGGAATAATAAAGCAAAAAAGTTATGACCCCGACGTGATTCGAACACGCAGCCTTCTGATCTGGAGTCAGACGCGCTACCGTTGCGCCACGAGGTCCTGCTGGGCTGTGTCCTGCGCAGTTTCTTAGGACTCGGGTAACAATGGCGTCTCTTCCGGACACCCCCACTAACTCTCCCATTTTTCTCGTCTCCCCTCCGTGAAGTATAGGTCACAGGTGAAGACTGATACCTTTACTTCCAAGATTTCCCTTTACCTAGGCTCGGACCAAACTACCGAAGGCCAGAGAATTGGGTTTCCGTTTAGTCTCGTTCCCGCGTTCTGAGGAAATCCGTCCTTTTCTTCAGCAAGCGATTTCCGTTCTTAGCCTCCCGCTGAGGGGCGGGGACATCACTCTCTCTCTCCCCTCCCCCCATAGGTTCTGCGCGCTGAGTTCGTGACCTCCCTCCAGTTGGAATTTGGCGGGGAGCTACTGCGCACGCGCAGGCCTTTGTCAGCCAGCAGCAGAAAGCGAGCCCAAAGGTCCACCAGAGCGTTTTCTTACCCCCTCTTTTCCCTCTGCCAGCAATATAAAGCATTTGTTCTGTATGTAGACGTTTACTTCACGGTTATCGTTAAGCTTAAGAGTTATCATTTTGGAAAAACATACTAACAAAAAATTAGCAGGATTGTATTTGTCAGTATCGTTGCACAGCTGAATTACAAAGAAAATGGGGAGAATGTTGGTTAAAAAAAGAGGGGGAAAAAAAAAGGAACAACCTCCCCGTCGGGGAATTGAACCCCGGTCTCCCGCGTGACAGGCGGGGATACTAACCACTATACTAACGAGGAGCTGTTGTTCATAATTTTCAGAAATGTCTCTTTAAAAGGAAAGGTTTCTAACCCCCACCCCCAACTCTCGCTTATCTCCCCTTCAGCTTGCCACCCTGAAGTATGAAAACTGCCCACTTGAGTCCTCTGTTCTGCTAATTATCCTCTCTCCGTACCTCGGATTCTCCGGTGAAAAGAGTTAGTAAGTGATTTTGAATAAATGAAACAAAATGCGCTTCCAATTTTAGGGGTGGTGTATTGTTGAAAATAGTTTCCTGGACTCGGTGTTGTCCGGATACTTAGGCTTCTGGCTGGAGGTGTTTGTTTTAATAGTCACCAAGAGTATGTGAGCTGAAGCAGAGCTTGATTTTCACATATTTACATTTTCATTCTGAAGTCGAATTTCAAGAATATCACATGGTTGCCTGATGTCCGGAGCACTCAGGGTTACCCTACAGTCCAGTGCCCCTTCAAACAATTTGTAAACTTTTGTGACCTGAAAGGGCTCACGCATTTGAAGCCAAATGAAATTTTATTAGCCGATTTTTTCTATATTACGGTCTTTTCCCGGAGGCGTCTACAATTATTTGAAAAGTGACAAGTAAACACGTAAATTGTTAAATAATAATACATTTAAATAATTCAAAACAAGAATATACCATTGATTAAACATAGCGTTAGGAAAGTGCACTAATGGAATAATTTGTATTATCTTGGACCTTTTCATAACAGTATCAAGCCTCTTCCCACAGGGACCAGGAGGGCCTCACATACATACAAACTTTTTGACGTTGTCTTTATAAATAAGCAAGTTCGGAGAAATAAACTGAGGTGATTGAAAGTTTTCATTATAGAGAAACCTGTGTTCTAAGCAATTCCTCCTTTGTAGTGTACTATGAACTAATATATTTTTGTAGATCATAAGTTATATTGTATTCTCCATCAAATGAATAAGATTGTTTAAAGCAGACATTAAAATAGAGCAATTTTTGAAGTCTGTTTTGGCATATTTTTTTCACTCTTAAATACACCAAAGCCTCAATAAAACTCAGTGTCTGGAGCCTCCTTCTACTTCTGCTCTTTCAGTAGCCTGTGAATTCCAAAGGGCATTCTGGTGACTATGATGATGTCCTTTTCCTCGTAAGATTAGGAACTTGAAGGGAGTTGCCCCAGGTTTCTCATTCGTCGAAGCCACAGGGCAGTGGGACCCAGGCCTCCTGAACTGCCTCTGCGCACCGGGTCCTCGACCCTACTCTCGCCCCGCCCCCGCAGTTCCGCGCCCTAGTAGAAGCAGCTTAGTCTTAATCTTTGGCCCTTTACCATCGTTTAGACCTAAGCTTTGGTAGAGCTATGTCAATGTTCATACATGTGTTGTTACTGCGCTTCTTTATTCTTCCCTAGGGAAATGAATAAGCTGCCTGAGTCAGCAGGGACCTCAGCACCTGCTGTCCATCTTCCTAAAATGGAAAGGTAAAGAGAGCAATTAACCTGAATAGGGTAAGGGAGCTGAGAGATTCCTCACTGTCAGCACTGGGAGAAAGTAAAGGTTAAAATCTGACTGGCAGTACAGAAAGCACAAAACTCTCTTTGAAAGTAAATAGCATGATGGCAACTGACATTGAAAGTTTCAAATCTTGCTCCACCTAAATAACTGTTTGCATAGTTTATTACAGCTTTCAAAACCATTCACATTCATTTTCTCAACAGCCCTGTGAGGTCAATAGGACAAATATTTTCCTCCTACTTTACGGGTGGAGTTGTAGAGTTATACAGGTCAGAAGTGGTGAGAGACCAGGTATCACTCAAGCCACATACATACAAGGATGTATTAACAAATAAATATGTGCTATGGAGAAAACAATCTTTATTACTAATGTCAACACATGCATCACATTTGTTCCTGTATTATTTACTAATCTCAAAAATGTAGTGGGCACTGTAGTGATTCCTTCACTATGAATTCACTAACATATAATATGGCAGATATCGTTTTAGGTGCATAGGAGGTTTTAATGGATAAATTCTGTCCTTGTGGAGCTTACATTCTAGGAATATAATTCTGTATTATATTGCTAATTCTATACTAGATTGCTGATGAGTATTCTGTTGTATGGATGTTTATCCATTCAGTAGCTGACAGACATTTGGGTTGTTTCCAGTTTTCAACAATATATATGATATACATATATATCATTGATATATATGTATATCATATATATCATTATTGTACAGGTTTTTTGTGTGTGGACATCTATCTTAATTTTTCTTGGGTCAATGCCTAGAGGTTGAACTGCTGGGTCTTAGGGTAAGTGTATGTTTACTTTTATAAGAAACTGGAAACTGTTCCTAAGTGGCTGTAACATTTTACATTCCTATCAACAATACATGACAGTTTTGGTTGTTCCACTTCTTTTCTAGCACTTGGTATTGTGCTGTACATTTTTAAAATTCAAGCCATTCTAGTAGAAGTATATAGTAGTGGGATCTCAATGTGGTTTTAATATGCCTTTCCCTAATGGTTAATGATGTTGAGCATCTTTTTATGGATTTATTTAAGCATCCCGATCTTTTCCCCATTTTAAAATTGAGTTGTTTTCTTCTTACTGAGTTTTGAAAGTTATTTATATATTCTAATTACTAGTCTCTTTAAAAATCAGTTATGTGTTCTCAACTGTATCTGACATGTATCTTACAATATATCCACACATAGATATCTTGGGAGATATATGTTCTTCCAAGCTATGTCTTGTCTTTTCACTCTCTAAAAGAACTTTTTTTCATCAGAGTGTACATGACCTGATTTGTTGTGTTTCTTCCCTTTTTTCTCTATTAGTGTCACTTCCTCAACCCAACCTTTGAACATAATATAAACATGAACTTGGGTCAGCTCACTACATGATCTTCTTTCTCTCCTCTCCTGCCCTCTAATTAAAGAAGAGCCTAAATTGCTCTTGGGTAGGTTTGGATTCTATAATCATTCATTCACAGAAACGTTACTTACGTTTATTAAAATGCAAAACTCCCCATGAAAATATGGAAACTAAGCCTCCATAAACGTTAAAATTCAAATGTGAGTGTTTATGATTTGGGCCTGGAAGACAGACCTAGATGGGTACATGTTTGGATTATTAAGGGGAAAATAATCTATTGAGGGTGTTCATATTTCACTATTACCTATTTTAATTTATTTAAGTTAAAATGGAGAGGCAAAAGTCCATCCCCTTCCACTTCAATCAACTCTTTACTCTTTTTCTTCTCATTAAAAAAACAAAAGCAACCCAAAATACTTTTTTGACTTATTCATTGTGCCACTCATGGAGCTAGGCATTTGGGACAAAGATATGAGGAAGACTCACTTCCTGCATTCAAGGAAGTCAGATTTCATAGGGAAGGTGGTGGGCCCTGTAACAGAGAGTTTTAATGCAATTTGTTAAGTGCTATGGTGAAGGTATAGTCCATGCTTATTGAGAGCATACATTAATACATACATTAATCATTGAATCTGTATTACAGTTCTAGGAGTTTGGTATGACGTTGTAGTTTCACCCCATTTACAGATGATGAAACTGACACATGGGAAGGTTAAGGTTACACAAGTAGAAAGTGATGGATGTCTGTGCAAAATACTATTGGACTACAGGGAAAGCAGGACTAGCTCTGCTGGGAGGGGGAAATGTTCCCCAGCACTTTTAGGAGAGGGAAGTACTAATAAAGGCTCCGAACTTGTGAAAGGGTATGTGGAGATTTGGAAACACCAAGCAGAGGGGCTGCTGCCTGTGGGGTAAGATTGCAGGAAGCAGGAGAGGTCTTCACCGTTCATTATAATGAGCAATCGGGGGTAATGAAAAATCACAGACTTTGATAAGCTGGCAGGAACCTTTTATGATGTTTCAGGCTCTTTCATCACACAGATAAGGAAACTGAAGCCCAGAGAGCTCCAGTGATTTCCCTGCTGTTCTCAGGACTGAGACCATCACCACCCTTCCCTTTATTTGTCACAGTAGCGCAAGGAACTTTGCATACTTAGCAATTAGGTGTCCATCGGTGCTACAGGGCACCTAGTCTTGGCATCACCTTCCCTGTGGCTATCTGCTTCTGGGCTGGGCTCCACTTCCTCTCCAACCTTCAAAGTCAGTGACTTTCCTGTTTTTTAATTTTTTTAAATGTCTTGCTGACCACCTGCTGGCCTGCCTGTGTCAGTAACTGTTCGGATGATCTGTAACAGCCCTAAGTGCAAGCACTGGCCCCACTGGTAGGACTGCTGGGTCCCGGTGACTTAAGCTCTCCCCTGGACCCTTGGGGTCAGTCCTCAGGCTCCTTTGAAGGGCAAATTCCTTCCGCTTATTTGGGGTGGGTTGTAATAGTTTCTGTTTCTTTAGTACTTCACCTGTTTCATTTTCTAAATGCATAGCAACAGAAACATTCCTGCTTCAAATACATGACTCGGGTCTGACAACTTGCTGCAGTCTTAGGAAGGAAGCTGCCAGTAGCACATTCGGAATTTCTTTTACATCAGTGATTCACTGATGTGATTAGCAAGGTTATGTTATCAGAGTTTATTGATAAACATGAAGATGATACAATAAATGAGAAGAAAACCAGCATGGAGTAGCATGGAAAGCCCCATTTTTCTATGATTTATAAACACCAAAAGAAGTCTGGAAAGAAATATGGGCAGATATTCAAAAGAGTTCTTTCTGGGTTAGAGTATGTTGACAATCTCTGTTCTTTTGCTTTCCTTTATTTTCTAAATTTTCTTCTTATGTGCATGGGTTATTCTTGAACTTAGAAAAACAAACAGTTAAAATATTTTTAAAAGTATTAATATCAGGCCAGCAAATTGCTCAAATGCACACCTGTGATAGTCTTCCTTAGACCTATGGTGACTATTAAATAATCTATTCCACGCCGATTTTGCTTGTTAGTCAAACATTTCATTATTTTGTACCTGAAGTTGTTTATTTCTATTTTCTTAGGCACGGAGGTGGGAGTGGGATGGGGAAGCAATTTCAACTCCAGTAAAACAGGGTGTGCATGCAGCGTTTTTCTCCTTGTCCCTTTGTCTCTCGGCCCTTAGGTTTCGCGTCTTTTGTTGTTCACAGCCTGTAACGATTCTGGATTTAAAGAAAAACAAGTGCGGTCCCTCCGCGCGCCCTCTGGTGTCGTAGCGAGGTATAACCTGACATAACTCACAAAGATCACTGCCATTTCCACAAGGCACTCTCCCCACACGGTGAGGCCTGGATATGAGAATGTCTGGAATTTCAGGGGAAGGAATAACACACTAACAATCCTGGCAGGTTTACTCTTTGAAATTATAGAGATGTGGATAGTGATTTTTCAAAAATTTTAAAAGCAGAGTCAGTTCTCCAAGCACTTGATTTGAACACAGGTTTTTGGGTTCTACTGTAAAACTCTGGTCAAATTTTGTCCTATAATTTCAGCATAAGTCAATACTTTGGATTAATTGCAGATAAAGTATGTGAAAGGGTCTGGTTACGTAGGCTTTAGCTTGTCTACTGATAATAATTTCTGCCACTTGGAGCTTTAGGTGTAATGTGAGAGCTGATGCTGAAGGCCCTTTATGGCTATAATTTACTTCTTTGTATTGCGTTTTCATCAGACTACATTTTTTTTTGAAATTACATTTTCACTAAAAAATCCCCACCCTAATAAAGACAAAGAACATTTTCATTGTTTCAAAGAACATTTTAAATGTTTAAGGATTGATGGATTCCCACACATTACAGTTTTCTTTACATAGGTGTTGGGAAGGCAAAACTTTATCTCTACCTTTTGAGGGTCTCTTACTGGGCCAAAAGGGTTAAATCGACATAAGACAGATGAACAGGACAAAAGCATACAGATTTTTACACGTACATGGGAGCCCCATAGAAAAATGAAGACGCAAAGAAGTGGCAATACCTAAATGCTTTTTCGTATTTGGTTGAACAAAGAGAGGCAATTATGGAAAGGTAACCAAAATATATGGGAAGGCCTAAAGAAGACAAGAGTTATTTTAACAAGATCTGTTTGCACAGAATTCTCCTGGCCTTGAGGTTTTGCCTCTGGTGTTAAGGCTGTTCTGTTTCTCCTGTTAGAGGCAGGACACTTTTCACATGGGAGTTTTATCTCCTGCTTTCTGGAGGAAAAAGGCAAGGTCAGAGCTCTGTTCTTACACTTTCTGTTTTCCAAGTGTCTTTTGCTTAAAATAACCCTTATGCTATAGAGGCATACTTCATGTTGGCATATTCGGCCACCCTTCAGAGGGGATACGTGCACATGGTATGAAGTTTAAAAAGTACCAAAGGGCATAAAGAAGAAAGTCTTTTTCCCCATCGTTGACCTATGATAGTTCCAGTTCTCTGTCAGACTGGTCCAGCAGCTCCCCAAAGTCATCTAGAGCTCTGGGTTCTTTCTTCTCTTTCCTCTGGCTCTTCTTCTCGACAGCCCTTAGCAAACTGACTCTTGGCTTCACAATTGTCACTTCACGGTTACAGGATACCTGTGGCAGGTGCAGGCATCATGGCCCCTTTCACCGCTGGAGCATGAGGGAACAGGCGGCTCCAGCACACTTTCCATTTGAATCCATGCTTTTATCGGTGAGAAAGCCTTCCTCCAAAGCACTGTGTCAGTCGCGTCCCTATGTTTCTTGAGCCACTTTCATTTCGGAAGGTAAAGTGACTATCTGGTAAAAGGGAATGGCAGTGATTACAATATTGGTTTTTAGTATTCTAGTGTTCTGTGCTGTTTTTAGAACTGACATCTGAGTAGTATAATAATACTGTTTTTACTTATTTAACAATGCTGTTTTTACCAGCCTTATTTCTGGAGTTATGCCCAGAAAATTATAGATTGCATTTCACATCAAAGTTACCGGTGTTTTGAAAGTATTCTGACCATGGCCTTTCTCTATATTTGATTCCTCAGTATGAAGAGGTCGAGTATCTTTTCATATCTATCTGTCATTTGTACTTTCTCCAGAGCTAGTTCGGGTCCTAATTTTTTTTTTTTTTTTCCTGAGAGTGGTCTGCAAAAGTCCTGGTAGCTTGGCTTTAGGATGGAAGGCACTGTTTAGAACAGCACCTGAGAGAATGGTGCTGTCATCATTGTTGTCACTGGGGTGACCATATGTCTTAGTTTGCCTGTGACGATCCCAGTTAGCCCCTGTGGTCCCGGTGTATTTTCTTAACATTTACTCTCATAAATGTCTCAGTTTTAATGAAAATTATATGGTCATCTATTATTTCAAATATACATCAAAACACTCCAGTTACCATTTTGCTCCGGAATCTCAATCAGTTGGCACAGAATTATCATAAAGACTAGGGTTTGGTCTTCCTCCTTCACTGTTGTATCCCCAGAGCCTAGAATGGTGCCTACTACACAGTAAACGCTTAATAAATACAAATGAATCAATAAATAAACTCATTGCTTAAAGGTTTGGCGTGTGGCCACCTGAGCAACTGTTAGCAAGGAAAGTGGAGGAATGATTCTGGGTACACAACTAGTGGTGCCTGCCAGAATACACGTTTTAGTCTTTGATAGGTATTGTCAAATTGTTCTCCCCAGGGTTTGAGCCACTCCACACTCCAGCCGGCAATATGTGAGAGCATCTGTTCCTCTAACCTCCATCCACATGGTGTTATCGAAATTTTTATCTGCCAATATGGTCGTTTTAATTTGTGTTTCTCTTATTATGGATAAGATTGAGCATATTTTCATATGTTTAAAAGCCATTCGAAAGTTTTTCCTGGGAACAGTCTGCTCATATCCTTTGCCTATTTTCGATTGAGTTACTGGTCTTTTTCTTATTGACTTCTAGGAATGCAAATACTTTCACCCAGGTTTTCTTGCCTTTTGTGTTTGTTTATGGTATTTTTTATAAGCAGAATTAAAAAAGAATGTATATTTAGCTTCTTTCCTTTTATAGCTTCTGTACTCCCAGATTACAAAATAATTCTCCCAGATTATCTTCTCATACTCCCAGGTTTTCAATTTTTCACATAGAAATTTTGATCCATATAGAATTTATTTTGGTGTAATGTTTGGGGGTATGAATCCATTCTAATATTGTTTATTGACTATTTCACCTTTTCCTCACTGATAGAAACTCTAAAGTGCTCCTGATTTTTAGGAACAGTACAGGACAGTACAGTACATCCAGTACAGTACTTTTAACACCCTGGTTGAAGTTCTAATCAAAGGAATTCAAAGGCAAGCAGTCTGGATGAAAACTATATCTGTACTTTCACGTCTAACACTACCTGTGCTAAGCACTTAGGTGTTAAATATAGTATACCTAAAACTATGTAAAACATATATGCAGAGTTTAAAGAGTAATTGCGAACTGACACTTATATGCTTATTTCGCAGGTCAAAAAGTGAAACTTGGAATTCCTCCATGTACTCTACTCAATCATATTTTCCACTCTCTTCGGTGAGAGGTAACCACTCTCCTGATTTCTGGTAATTATTGCCTGCTTTGCTTCCTACTTTTACCATTTATTTGTACCTTTACATAATATATTGTTTATGTTCTAGACAACTGAATGGCCAGCACAACAACTGTGGCAAACTCTCAAAAGACAAATGGAACAGATCTCTGAGTCACGTTTAGCTTCTCTGCTCCTGAGAGAATCCAAGAGCTGCTTCTGGGAAGTCAGGGGTCCCAGAGTGAGTTCTGGGAAACACAGGCTATCCCACAGTTAGGACATGTGGTTGAGCTGTAGTTTGGTTCAGACAACAGGCATCTGCAGAAGTACAGTCAAGGGGTAGGCTGCTCTCTACCCACTGCTTTCAAGCTCTCTATGGCCTCCCTTCTACTCTCAAGAGGAAATCAAAACTGACCCCTTTTGTGAGACAGAGTGAATTCCTTCAGCTCACCCAGACAGCAGGCCATGGGGGATGTGTTAGTTTCCTATTGCCACATAACAAGTTTCCACAAATGTAGCAGCTTAAAACAGCACACTATATTGTCCCACGGTGTCCAGAGGTTGGGATATTTTAGCTGGCCCCCTGCTCAGATCTCCTAATGCTGAGAAATGCCCCTTCTGTTTCCTGCAAGTTGCTTTATATTTCCCCCCCTTCAGTTTGTTTGGTTTCCTGTGTCTGTGTGAGGGGCATTTCTCAGGTGCCTGGAAATCCTGGGTAGTCTGCTCCTGATTAAGAGCAAGAACCTCAAAGACAATTTTCAGTTCTTCCATTTCTTTTTGCTTATCTGTATTTCTAAATTTTATACTATGATAAAAAAACTATAATTTACTTACAGGATTACATTTCTTGAGCCATATAATACATATTTTTTGATATCAAATAATCCCAGGATGTAATTTTAACTACTGTAATACCATAGCAGTCAATTAAATATTAGTATATATTGCCAACAAGATGTTTAGGGTGGGTATTGAAAAGAGTAGAGTTATAACCCAGTTTAACTGATTTTTTCAGAGGCGAATGGAGTCACTGGAGGAAGAGCCAATCCTGGTTCCATCTGGAGGCAGGCCCTGGTTTAGGTTGTAGGTCGGTGGATCTTAACTTCCCTCTTCCTGAATCACTCCCAGGTCAGAAGAATCCAAGGTGTCTGACCTGGAGTGATTGTTTGCTCTAGGCTAGAAGTTTGGATCCTAGTCCAGATTACAGGCCTGGTTCAAGCTCAGGGAAGATGGGGTCTCTTGTTCTTGGCAGAGGCTTCAGCCAGGGCACGCTGTTGCTGCCTGGCTGACGTGCCTGTCCAGTATCATCCGGGAGAGAAAGCTGGTGTTCCTGGACAGCCAAGTGCAGAGAGGAAAGCAAGACTCCCTGGGAAGTGCCAGTCGCCCTGAAAATGAAGGAGATTATTAGGAGAGCTCTGGGAAAGGAGAGTGTGTTGTGTGTGCATCTGTGCTTGTGGTTTTGTTTTTGCGTTTTACAGCCAGTCATAAAGCTTGGAGAGCTTAAATAGGGAGGGTCAGAGGAGGCTACCAGATTGCTGAAAGCCCTACAACACCAGGATTTAGCCAGGGGAGTCATCTAGCAGGACACCTTTTAAATAGAAAAAAGAAAAAGTGATGTATTTTTCTTAAATAGATCTGTTGATTCAGGATTTTTTTTCAGGAACTTTGGACTTGCCTGTCTAAACAAAACTTAAACAGCATTTTGATTTCCAAAGGTTTCTGTTCACTGATTTTTTTTTTAAGTTTTAATAACGAGGAAAGTTGAAACATTTTTATTATCACAAAAATCAACCGCAGGAAATTGTATTAAAATAATTTCACTGCAGCGAGTTAATATTTTTTCCATCTCAAATTCCTGAAACTGTGAAAACACAATCCAATTTTTATTATCTCAGCAGTAAAGGAATAGTATTCAGAATAAATCTGCTGCATTTACATAGAGTTCTAAGTTTGGATATTACAAAATAAAATGGTCTAAAATTAAAATAATTCAATTGTTTTTAATACCATGCACTTCTTAAATGTACAGCATTATAGAACAAAGTCGAATGAGACAATTGTCTAGTGTCTGTGTTTACAGTGTAGGCCCCTAGGGGAAAATTTCACTGGGATTCCTCATACCTTCGTTAACTGCAAAAGAGCCCCTGTTTTTGGGACTTCAGGCCAAGATGGAGGCGTAGGTGGAAATACTGTGCATCCTCGCACTAATAAGATTAAGGACAACAAAGATTTATAAACAATAACACAGCCAGAACACAGAAAATTGAACTACGGAAGTCCAAGAACCATTCAACCAGACCGGTAAGAGGGGCAGCAGTTGGAGGAGAGGGAACGGAACAGGAAAAGGCAGTGTCTGGCAGACCAGGGAGCCCCAGGGAGCATAGGTGGCGTGAAGCTTGCAGACCCCAGACGTGGGGAAGAGATGAGCAGAGCACGCAGGGCACGCAGGGCAGTTGGTTGACTGCAGACACACATTTGCGTGCAGATAAACTAGGCAAGAGTGGGCAGTGAGATGGACCGCACACAGCCCAGGGCCCCAGCAACGGGAAATAAAGCCAAAAAACACCAATTGAAAAGGGCCAGGAGAGGCTTCCAGCCTCACAGGAGAAGTCACTGGGGAGACCCGCAGGGTCCTGGAGTGTGCATATATCTGCCCACCTGGGAACCAGTGCCAGGGGGGCCCAGTTTGCTTGTGGGATACAGCAGAGGGGACACAAATCCGAGAGAGTGCGGAACAGGCGCCATTGTTCCCTCTCTGACCCCGCCCCCACAGACAGCGTCACAACCCTGCAACTAGGTTGCCCAGCCCTGCTGAACACCTACAGCTCCGCCCCTCATACGTAACAGGCACCACCTGACCAAAAATGACTCAAACAGAAGAATAGCTCAGAGCCCCAGAGCCAATACTTTTAAACAAGAGATAGCCAGCCTATCAGATGCACAGTTCAAAACACTGGTGATCAGGATGCTCACAGAATTGGTTGATTTTGGTCACAAATTAGACGAATAAATGAAGGTGATGATAAGTGAAATGAAGGAAAATGCTCAGGGAACCAATAGTAATGGGAAGAAAACTGGGACTCAGATCAATGGAGTGGACCAGAAGGAAGAAAGAAACAACCAAACAGAAAAGAATGAAGAAACAAGAATTCAAAAAAATGAGGAGAGGCTGAGGAACCTCCAGGACATCTTTAAACATTCCAACATCCGAATTATAGGAGTACCAGAAGGGGAAGAGGAAGAGCAACAAGTGGAAAACTTATTTGAACAAATAATAAAGAAGAACTTCCCCAATCTGGCAAAGGAAATAGACTTCCAGGAAGTCCAGGAAGCTCAGAGAGTCCCAAAGAAGTTGGACCCAAGGAGGAATACACCAAGACACATCATAATTACATTACCTAAGATTAAAAATAAGGAGAGAATTCTAGAAGCAGCAAGAGATAAGTGGACAGTTACCTACAAAGGAGTTCCCATCAGACTGTCAGCTGATTTCTCCAAAGAGACCTTGCAGGCAAGAAGGGGCTAGAAAGAAGTATTCCAAGTCATGAAAGGCAAGGACCTACATCCCAGATTACTCTATCCAGCAAAGCTTTCATTTAGAATGGAAGGGCAGATAAAGCGCTTCTCAGATAAGATCAAGTTCAAGGAGTTCATCGTCACCAAGCCCTTATTATGTGAAATGTTAAAGGGACTTATCTAAGAAAAAGAAGATAAAAAAACATGATCAGTGAAAGGGCATCAAACTCACAGTTATTAACATCCACACCTAAAAGAAAAGCAGACTAAGTGGTCACCTAAAACAGGAGCAGAGCCACAGAAATGGAGGTCCCATGGAAGGTTAGCAACAGGGGAGTGGGAGGAGAGGGTGGGGAGAAGGTACAGAGAATAAGTAGCATAGACGGTGGGGAGAAAATAGACAGGGAGAGGGCAAGAGTAGTGTGGGAAATGTAGAAGCTAAAGAATTATGACACATGGACATGAACTAAAGGAGAGGAGTGTGGGTGTGAGGGGGTGTGCAGGGTGGAGGGGAATGAAGGGAAGAAAATGGGAGAACTGTAATGGCATAATCAATAAAATATATTAGAAGAAAAACCACTAAATGCCTAGATAAGTGGAACAACAACAACAACAAACAGAGCCCCTGTTTTCCAGTGGCAGGAGGAGCTGTCTCCTTTCCCCTGTGTTGTAGCAGTGGTATAGCTATAACCCTATTTTTTTAGTTATACTAAAAGAGGCTATACAAACTACACGACTCTGAGAGGCTACATGGCTCTGAGAGAGCAGGGCAACGTGGTTTGTGACTCTTCAAGTTTCAAAATGGAAATTACATTCTTTTCGGCAGACCTATTCCACCTCCACCAGATGCCCACTAACTCCAATGTCTGATCATGAGAACAGAATAAACAAATACTACATTTTTCTCTTTTCCTCTACAAGGGCTTTCTGGCCTGTTCTCACAATTGAATATTGATGAAAAGTCTCTTATGAAGAATTGTGAATGATGTAACTGATGCTAACATAATGCTAAGATTTTTAGCAGGTGATAAAGAACTTCATTGAGTTTGGCATTACTAGGGTTAAAACAGGGTCCTGAATCAAGCACATTATTTCAAAATCTAGAACTGCTTATTCGAGGTCAGTGCACAGGGCAGTGCTACGATGTCAGCTCTCAGCTGGCTAGGCGAATCATTTGTCCTTTGTCAATAGGTTCGGAGGGAAGGGCACCTGAACATCTTGAATAAGGAATATGCTGCTAGACTAAGGCCATCAAAACCGCAGACAGACACTATGACACAAGAAGAGAGTTCTGTACCATGTACTTGTACACCACTGGGTTCAAACTCAAAACTCTGGAAAAGAGAAAAACAGGTTGGTAACTATGTCTTTTTTACTGTCCACTCTTTCCTTCTAACTGACATTCATGCTATAATGAAGGTGTTAGCAGCAAGTTGCAGTGTAAGAGGATTTATTTTGGCAGTCAGATCTTACAAGTGTAACTGGCAGCCTGACTGGTCAGCCTGGTCAGGAGAGAATGCTTCAAGGTATTGAGCATTTTGGGCTGGTTGTTAGCTTTTCTCCATGTCTCAACTTTCTCACTGGTACATAGAGGTAATACAGTGGTTGTGGAAAGATTAAATGAGATGATGCAGGAAAAGCACTGAGGGAGAGATTTCTATGTGCTGCTTGAAGCATTTCCTCTTTCTGGGCACATATATCTGGGCCATATTTTCCAGTGAGATATGGTCACATGGTTGAGTTTTGTCCAGTGGGATGTGGGCAGGGGTATGATTGTCACTTTCAGGTCCGTTCCATAAAAACTTCTCCAGGGCAATCTTCAACACTGGTTTCTCCTTCTTCATGGCTGGCTTGGAAACAACTACTAGGGTTGAGCTTGGGCGCCATATGCTAAAGATAGTGAAGCCACAGGAAGGATCTTGAATGCCTATCACTGATAGAGGATAACTACCCTCCCGGTTACACTGGCATCGATATGCGATATGGGCTAGAAATTAGCTTTATTATTATAATATGTCTCAGATTTTAGGATTTTTCTGTTACAGCAGCTACTGTTTAAGGTAACTAAGCCTGGTGCTTGCCTGATAGTGTGCAAGCAATTACACACCAGCTGAAAAAGGAAAAGAGAGCCTTACTCCTTGTCTTGCATTATAGGGGACCGTTCTGCGTGGAAGTGGGGAATATAGCCAAGCTCCTGATTCAGAAAACTGACGGGGAGCGAGGTCAGCACACAGGACCCGAGCCCATGGATAGGTTCTCCCGTGAGGAACCAGGCCCGTGTTATACCTAGGCTGCTTTGAGGTTTGCTTTTGCTAAAGCTCCCTCACCCTGAATTGAGGCAGCAAATGTTTACTGCATATCTGTAAAGTAACTTCCTAAAATCTATGCTAAACCTCCCAAGGATGGAGTGTAACCAGTTCAACCACTTTTTCCCCTTGCATTTGCAAATATCCTTCTTTGATGTAATCAGCAACATCTTCTCCTTTGTTTTCTGTAAAAGGTAACCACCTAAAGTGAACCTGTGCATAGTCAATGAGGACCATCTGCGATGTAATGTGCCCAGAAAAGCAATAAAAGCTTGTCCAGGCAAGGGTCGAGGCCCTCTCTCACTGAGAGAGCGGCCATGCCGCCCCTTTTTCTCCACAGGACCTCTGTAGTCTGTGTGAATTTGTTCATCACAGCCACAACACGTGGACCCCACGGGTCGGAGTCCACATCATTGCATCACAGCACACTCTTCATTTCCTATAAGGCTGACTGTGGATTCTGATCCGAGCCACAGCATTTTGATCGTGAAGCCTATCCTAGCTCTGATACTTTAATGAACATATATTCCTGGCATGTAAATAAATTGGGTTTATGGGCCTGGAACTTAGGAGAGAGTACTGAATTTAGAAACATATGGCAATCATCATCTTTTGATGATATTTGCCAGCTCAGTTTTGGGTAATATCATCCAGGGAGACTGAGCAAGAACAGAAGAAACCCTGAGGAAGCTCGAGGAGCTGCAATATTTATGGGAAGAAAAAAAAGAAGAGAATGGGTGAGCGTGGAATCATACAAGCCCAGGGAATGGGGCTGGTTTTTTCCCCTCCCTTGGGGCAGAGAGGTGACCTGGGTGGAGGGGGTTGAGCCGACCGTATTCTCCAGTTCCTGGCACACTATGACCTGTTCATCAGCCTATGTAAGGTGTTGCTCTGCTCGTTGATTCATTCCTTTGTTGTCTCCACCACCGCTCCCATTTCCATTCCAATGCGTTTGTATGTATTCTAAAAACGTATATTGATGGTTGTGTATATATATTTAATTTGTGTAAATGATGTGTTGGAGACCTCTTTCCATTTCTTACTTTTCTCACCAAACATTAAGTCTGAAGGCCCATCCATATCTGTTGTGAAGTATATACATTTTACCCATAGTGTTTACTTGCTGTAAAGACTTCTTAGTGGGAGAGCTTTCAAAGAAGGCAAGAGTGTTTGGCGGATGTGGCAGAGAGAGTCAGGAAGAAAGGTTACAGTCTGGGGCATCTGGCAGCATGGAGGCCAGCGGTGACCTCTGCTGGGCACTTTCATCGGGGTCGTGGGCACAGAAGGCTGTGGGTGGTTGGAGGAGGGTTTGGGAGGTGGGAGAGTAGACAGTGAGTGTAGACAGACTTTGAGAAGCCTGGCGGGAAGGGGAGGGAGCAAGGGATGCCAAATCAAGGAATGGTTTGGAATTTTTAAGCTCTTCTTGTTCAAATAATCATGCTCATTGGAGAAAAATTAGAAAATTCAGATGAGCAAAAAGAAAACTAACAAAATGGGAAGTGTATTAGTCTCCTAGGGCTTCCGTAACAAATTACCACAGACTGGGTGACTTAAACCAACACATTTATTTGCATAGTTGTAGAGGCTAAATGTCTGAAATTAAGGTCTCAGCAGGGCCATGCCCTCTCCGACCACCCTAGGGGAGGATTCTTCCTTGCTTCTTCCTAGCCTCTGGTGGTTGCTGGCAATCCTTGGCATTCCAGGCCTGTAGACACCCCCCCATCTCTGCCTCTGTGGGCACACTGTGTTCTCCCTGTGTCTCCTCTGGGTCTCCATTTTTCTTGTAAGGACACCCATCCTTAGAATAGGGCTCCCTGGAATCGGTATGATCTCATCTTAATTTAACTAGTTGTATATGCAAGGAGTCTATTTCCAAATAAGGTTACATTCTGAGTTTCCAGGTAGATGTGAATTTTGGAGGGATACTATTGGATCAAGTTCAGGAAGGTTTTCTTTTCTCTCTCTCTCTCTCTCACAAAGGGTGGGAAGCCATTTGAGCATGTTTATAGATAAGTGGAAGAGTCAGGAGAGTAGAGGAAGCTGGAGAAGAGCGGGGGAAACCGTAGATAGCTGGCAGATCGAGGTCCCAGCAGGATAGGAAAAGACAGGCTGCAGGGCACTGGTGAAGGGCTTGGCACTACGGCCCAGTGGGATTAAAGGTCTCTCTGGGATCCCACAGCTTTGCCCAGTCTTTGGCTCACAGATGCAGAGTCACTCTCCTCCAGTGCTCCCTGCCTAGGTCCAGCCTTCCATGGGGCCAGCTTTACAAAAGGCTGTGACCAGTGGAGGTGGAACATGCCCAAGGAGGGATCCAGTGCAGGGCTGTGGGGGAGAGCTCGTCAGAACACCTGCATTCCTCCTTCCCCCAACCCCCAGGGGCCTTTCTTTGGTTTCTTCTGATGTTGGAGATCTTACCCCCACCTCCCCCACCAAAATTCTCATTGCATAAACTGGAAAGCTCCAAGAAATTCCTAAATTCCATGTAGTAGGGTGTAGCCTCTGTCAGTTCTTGACATTTAAACTGAAACTAGTAAATTTTTATTGCTGTGAGTAAACCACACTTAAATAAAGCATAATAGGGCAATTTTAAATGCAGCCCAAATTACAAGGTGTTTCATGGTGCTAAGCTTTAGAATGACATACACTTCAGTCATTTTATACATTTCTATCAGCTCTATGTCCACCCGTTAAAACCATTTGATTTATACTCACTGAGGGTCAGGGCTGAGGGAATGAGGAAAACTGTCCCAGACAGGAGTCTCCCCTTATCCATGGGTTCACTTTCCTGGGTTTCAGTCACCTGAGATCAACCAAGGTCTGAAAATATTAAATGGAAAACTCCAGAAATCAACATTTGTAAGTTTTAAACTGCATACCGTTCAGAGTAGCGTGATGAAATCTTGCCCCACTTGGCGCTGTCCTGTGTCTCCACTCAGTGCATGCTCCCCAGCCACTTGTCACTTTGTAGCCATCCTGGTTATCAGCTCGCCTGTAATGGCATCTCAGCACTTGTGGTCAAGTCGCCCTTATTTTGCTTAATAATGGCGCCAAAGCGCTAGAGTAGTGATGCTGGCCGTATACCTAAGAGAAGCCGTGAAGTGCTTCCTTTAAGTGAAAAGGTGAAAGTTCTTCACTTAATAAGGAAAGAAAAAAAATTATATACTGAGGTTGCTGAAGTCTATGGTAAGAACAAATCTTCTGTGCATGATATTGTGAAGAAGGAAAAACAAAGTGGTGCTCGTTTTGTGGTTGCGCCTCAAACCGCAGAAGTTAGGGCCACAGAGTGCGATCAGTGCTCACATAAGATGGAAAAGGCATTAAATCTGTGGGCAGAGACATGCACAGAAAATGTGTTCCGACTGATGGCAACGTGTTGCACCCAAAAGCACTGAGACTGTACAGACTTCAGCAAGGGAACCCCTGAAACGAGTGACACCAAGCCATTTACTGCAGGTAAGAGATGGCTACCCAGATTCAGACACGGGTCTGGCGTTTTATCATCTCACATCGTCACAAGAAGAAGAAGGGTGAGTATAGTACAGTAAGAGATTTTGAGAGAGAGACCACATTCATGTAACTTTTATTACAGTGTATTGTTACAATTGTTCTATTTTATTATTAGTTATTGCCGTTAATCTCTTACTGTGCCTAATTGATAAATTAAACTTTATCTTAGATGTGCATGTATAAGTAAAATGTGCATGTGTATATATATATATATGTGTGTGTACACACACACACACACACACATGCATATAGTATGTATACTATCTGTGGTTTCAGGTGTCCACTGGGGACCCTTATCCATGCAGGCTGTAGCATGTGGCACTCTGGCTAGTTAGCCCTTGCGTATTGGTTCACATCTTTTGGGTGTTCAGTACCAGAAAACTGTACCCAAACTTATCTAACCTGCTGAAGAGTTTATTGGCTTATGTCACGGCAAAGTCCAGAGGTAGAATGGTCTTTAGGGTTAGGTTGATCTAGGAGCTTGTTGATGTTACCCAGAACTTAGTTCATTTCCATTTTTCAACTGTGCCTTTCACAGTGTGAGCTTCATCCAAAGGCTGCCTGTCCTCATGGGTGCAAGGTGGCTGCTAATAGTCCGACATCACCAGTGTTCTGCTAGGGATGCATGGAGTTACGTGGGGATGGATCAGTCAAGATTCTTTTGGAAGCAGGGCTTAGAAACACAACATAAAGCAATTTAGGCAAAAAAAGAACTTACTGGAAGGCTCACACCAAGAAGAGTGAGGGGCAGGTGGTATCAGGGGTCATTAGATCGAGAGATTTTATTGCTACTAGATTTTTTTTCTCTCAATCTTGCTTTTCTTTGGCAGCTCCTGAGTCTCATATCTCTTGGTTTCACTACCAGAGAATAAATCTCTTTGTGTAGTTTCAGTTACAAAAATCCTGAAGGATGACCTTAATTGGCTTGGCTTTAGGTATGAGTCCATTGCTTAACCAATTAACTGTGTCTAGAGAAGTAGAAAGGTGTAAAAACATATTTTACACTACAGCTTTATGATGGTTAAATGACACTCAAAATGACTGATACCAAATGCTTTAATAGTCCCTGACTAGTCACCTCTTGCTGCATAACAAGTTACTTCTGAACCTAGTGACTTAAAATAACCATAAGAATTCATGATCTCCCGTGGTCTCTGTGGTTTGAAATTCAGGACTGGCTTAGCTGGGTGGTTCTGGCTCAGGGTCTCTCCTGAGGTTGCAGTCAAACTGTGAGCTGGGGCTGAAGTGACCATCTGGGGGCTTGCCTGGGCTCCAGGATTGGCATCGACATCGTGGCTCGCTCACGTGGCGCTCAGTTCCTCCCCAGGTGGCTGGAGTGCCCTCATGACCTGGTGGTTGGCTTTTCCCAGGGTGAGCTATGCAAAAGAGTACAAAGGGAAAGTCACAGTGTCTTTGATGGACTAGCCTCAAAAGTCACACTCCATCATTTCTGCAGTATCATTTTCCTTATACAAATCCCCTCTGTCAGTGTGGGAGGGGACTACACAAGGCGGGGAATCCCATTGGGTGAGAATCACTGGGAGCTCTCTTAGGCTACCACATTCTCTGAAACACATCCTGGAGAATTGGGATGTTAAAGGTTGTTACATGAAGAAGGGGATCTGCCGTCAAGTCAGCTGGGGGAAGGATATGTTAACCAATCCTACAATGTTCCCACACAGCTTTTAATATGCTGATACCTAGTTTGAATTCCTGAAGGGGAGCGAAGTAAATGATACCACAGTTTCTTTCTCATTATCCAGCTTTTCCTCTTTTGGTCCCTGCGCCTCTTCCCCCACCCCACTTCCTTCCCTCTAAAAGCATACCAGAAAGCTGCGTGTCTCTGTTAAAAATGTGTTTCTGGCAAAGCAATACATTTTCATTTGGAGTTGCTCAACCTTGACCCTCGAAGGCCTTCCTGTTCATTCAGGCAGTGCATGTTGTGAAAACCTAAGAGTGATTAAAAAGTAAAGGAACACATTTTCTGGTGAGGTGAGTGGTCAGTCTTTGAAGAGATTCTGCAGAAAAATTTTACCAAGTTCAATGTGTTGGTGATGGTATTGGGTGATATTGAGTCATATAATGACAAATACGGTTTGAATTGGAGGCTGGGTGAAAAAGGTGAAGGGATTAAGAAGTATAAATTGGTAGTCACAAATTAGTCAGGGGCTGTCAAGTACAGCATAGGGGATAGAGTGAATAATTTTGCAATAACTGCGTATGTTGCTAGGTGGGTACTTGAAATATTGGGAGTACCACTTGGAAAGGTGTAAGACTGTCTAACCATTATGCAGTACACTTGAAACTAAACAAAATAATATGGAATATAAACTGTAATTGAAAAATTAAAAAAAATACTGTTTGAAGGCCAGAAATCAGTTATACATGAAACCTTGGGTCTTTAAGTTATATTTCTTGGTGGAAACACAAGTTACAGGTTAGTAACATCTTGTCCTTTGAGTTTTTGCCAAGAAATACTAAAAATTTTGGTTTTGAGACCTTCCCCACCTGCTCTGTCTAAATGATTTATTTTGTTGCTGTTGTCATTTCTTTCATTTCATTGTTTATTATGGCAACGGCCCAATTTATCTCAAGTGTTTCGTCACACTTCTGTAAGCGGTTACACCATTTTGAATTATTTAAGTCAGTGTAAACACCGAGGTGGTATGGATGGGAAAGCTCCTACACCATATGTGTTTGTGGAAATGTGCTTACTGCGATGTTTCCAAGCCCAGCATCTGCGCTTATGCATCTTTTATAGTATTTTGCACGGAGCCCACTCAGTAATTGATCTTCACCATCTGATAATTTTTCATTTATGACACTTGCCCCTCTTATGTTTTTGATAAACAGTAATCTTTCATATTTTGGAGCAAAAAAAAGCATCTAAATTAAAAAGAAGAATGATCAATAGAAATGTTTTCCCTAAGATCTTTCATTTTCATTATCCAGTGCATACTTTTTAGAAACAGCTGAAACGTAGTGCATTTAGAAGAGTAGATATTGGATATTATCTCGGATGGAAAAACAAGTTTACTCACCCTGAGATTCACATGGAAGTCTAGGTCACATAAAGGCCGCTGAGGGTAAGTTTCTCCTTTTCATCCTCTGAACTGAAAATTTGGGCCTACTTGGGGTTCTTGCTTATAGTGCTCTCTGGAATCCTGCCTTTGTGCTCAGAATGGAGTTTCACAATACCCAGCATGACCCAACGGCTTCTTTTAAATTGCAAATCCACCTTAGGGTCCTTCGGTTGTCTCTAAAGAGAGGAGACAATAAATTCCCAAATACAACTCCTCAGAGACCTGTGCTCGCACAGCTACTGGTTTCAGAAAATATGAGTCATGCAATAAGCTTGCGTTCATCTACCTGCTTGAAATAGCACTTGAAACAATCTATTATTAATAACATTTTCTAAGTTCTCAAAACGAAAGAATTGACTCTGTCTAGGGAACCAACTCAAAATATGCATTGGTTCAAATGCAGTCACGGAAGTAGAACCACCTTGACTGTAAAAGTTGCTGCTTTCAAAACTAGGAGAGGCGCCCAGGGCCTCCAGGTGTGTACACCACTGTCTCCCAGTGTGCTTTGCAAATCACTAGCCGGATGCAAGATGATTTTAGGGTGTGCATGGATAAACTTTCCAAAAATTTGTAATCATTATTTACTTGTTGTAGTGGGTTGAATAGTGTCCCTCTCAAAGTTTATGTCCACCCAGAACCTCAGAATGTGATCTTATTTGGAAATAGGGTTCTTTCAGATGTGATTAGTTAAAGATCTTGAGATGAAATGATGTTCCATTTGGGGTGGGCCTTGAATCCAATGACTAATGTCTTTATAAGAGAAAGGAGAGGGAGGTTTGGACACAGAGACATAGAGAGAAGAATGGTCATGTGAATGTGGAGGTAGAGATTGGAATGACGTGTATAGAAGCCAAGGAATATCAAGAAACTGGGAGAGGTGTGTGGAGCAGTTTTTCTCCAGAAGGAACCAACCCTTCTGACACCTTTATTTTGAACTCTGGCCTCCTGAACTATGAAACAATCGATTTCTGTTGTTTTAACCTACCCTGTCTGTAGTATTTTATTATTGCAGCCCTACAAAATATATTCTACAAACTTCTGGTCAAGAGGGAGGTGTAGGTAGACACACTTTGCATCCTTACACAACCACGAGAAGAACTATGACTAACCTCAAAACAAAAACACCCAGAACTTCCAGAAAAGCAAACAGTATGACAAACAAGGTTTCAAAGAAGCCGTATTCATCCGGATGGGTAGCAGTGGTGGAGTCTCGGAGTCGGGGTGCAGAGATGATGTGTCAACAGTAGGGGTGGAATGGATGGTCCCACATCCACATGTGGTGAATAAAGATTGGGAGGGATATTGTGGGAGTGAGTGGTCCCAGTCCCAGCCCAGGCCAGACTGCACAGCCCAAGGCTCCAGCACTGGGAAGATAAAGCGTCATGACTTCTGGCTGTAAAAACCAGTGGGAGTTGGGGCTGTGGAAGAAACTGCCAGTTTCTCAAGGGAGTCCATGTAAAGGGCCTGCCCAGACTGAGAACAAAAGCAAACCCACCCACTCTAGGGATTACCACCAGGGCAACAGCTAGGAGGGTGCTAGTCACACACTGGAAGCGGGTGATGTGACTGGAAATGGGGCGAGTGCTGGGCAAACCTCCAGAAGCCAAGCAGTGGCATTGTCCCCTCTCTGACCCCTCCCACCACCCAGAGCCACAAAATGATGAAGCCAGTTGCCTTGCCCTGGTGAACACCTAAGGCTCTGCTCCATACAACCTAACAGGTGTGCTAAGACAGGGAGTCAAAGCAGCTCTACCTAACACACAGAAACAAACACAGGGAGGCTGCCAAATTGAGGAGACAAAGAAATATGGCCCAAATTAAAAAATAGAATAAAACCTCAGAAAAAGAACTAAATGAAACAGAGATAGTCAACATATCAGATGCAGAGTTCAAAACACTGGTGATCAGGATGCTCACAGAACTCACTGAGTATGGCAAAAACTTGTGGGAAGAAATGAAGGTTATACTAAGTGAAATAAAGAAAAATCCACAGGGAACCAACAGTGAAGGGGAGGAAGCTGGGATTCAAATCAACAGTTTGGAATATAAGGAAGAAATAAACATTCAATCATGATAGGAAGAAGAAACAAGAATTTAGAAAAATGAGGAGAGTGTAAGAAGATGCTGGGACATCTCCAAAAGTGCTAACATCCAAATCAGGAATGCCAGATAGAAAATAGGAAGAGCAAGAAGTTGAAAACTTATTTGAAAAAATAATTAAAGAAAACTTCCCTAAATTTGTTGAAGGAAATAGACAAGTCCGCAAGCAAGAGAGTCCCGAATAAATTGAACCCAAAGAGGAACACACCAAGACACATCATAATTAAAATGACAAAAGTGAAAGATAATGAGAGAATCTTAAAAGAAGCAAGAGATAAGCAGAGTTACTTACAAAGGAGTTCCCTGTAAGACTATCAGCTGATTTCTCAAAAGAAACTTTTCAGGCAAGAAGGGACTGGCAAGAAGTATTCAATGTGATGAAAAGCAAGGACCTACAACTAAGATTATTCTATCCCACAAAGCTATTTAGAATGGAAGGGCAGATAAAGTGCTTCCCAGACAAGGTAAAACTAAAGGAATTCATCATCACCAAGCTATTATTACATGAAATGTTAAAGGGACTTATTTAAGAAAAAGAAGATCAATACTATGAACAATTAAAATGACAACAAACTCACAACTATCAACAACTGAATCTAAAAAACAAAAACAAACTAAGCAAACAACTAGAACAAGAACAGAATCATAGATGTGGAGATCATTTGGAGGGTTATCAACTGGGAGGGGAAGGAGGAGAATGGGAGAAAAGGTGCAGGGATTAAAGAGTGTAACAGGTAGGTACAAAAAAGGCAGGGGAGATTAAGAATAGTATGGGAAATGGAGAAGCCACAAAACTTATATACATGACCCCTGGACATGAACTAATGGGGGATTGCTGGAGGGATGGGGGTTGTCAGGCAGAGAGGGGTCAAAGGGGGGAAAATGGGACAACTGTAATAGCATAATCAATATAGTGTTCATAAAAATGTATTCTACAAAATACACATGGTGTACAAAACCTGTGATTTCACAGCTGTTACTATTTAGACTGGTATTCCCTAATTTATTTGGGTAGCAAAAAGTGCATTCATTTAAAAAAAATTAAGGAAATAATCCCACAGTGGGTAGAAAGATATTGCAAAACTGCTGTGGGTGGCATTTGGATTGGGGACCAGTTTGGGGAGCATTGGGTTTGCAACAGGCTCCTTCCACCTGGAGCAGCATTGTGGGTGATCTGGGTCAACTCTTATCTCCACACCATATCAACTCTGTGACTGCGTAAAATACAAACAGTGGCTCATCTTCCTCAGCAGTAAAATGGGGACAATAGTAAATATCTCACAGAAATTACATGGGATGATAAGTTCCTTTCCCTCAGTGTTGAAATACTGAAAGCTTAGTTATCTGAACCAATTTCAGGTTGGTGAGGATTGGGGCGGGGGCTACTGGCTGCTGGGTTGATATACAAAAGAACATTTTGTAATTAGTGCCCTAAATGTGAATTGTGGTTGAAAAATATACAGGGCTGAGCAATACGGGGAGTGAGTTGTGGTAATGCAGTAGGGACTGATGCAAATAGCTTTTGATGAGTCATAGCTGAATCAACTTTCTATTCTGTGTTTTATTGTACATTTTTATGAGTTATGATGGCCTTTATTTCCCATCTTTTCAACCCTATCATTTTGGAGTTTATAAAGGTGAGGGGAAAAACTCTAGACACTGTCAGAAAGTATGTCTTTAAAAAATTTCAGAGACATTTGTAATTTGATATGGATCCCTGGAAATACTCTAGGATGGTTTCCTAAGCAGGCTTGTCTGGTACCAGCAAGGGGACCTGGAGTGGGAATAACGCAGCTGATGTCCATTGTGTACCAGCCAATGGGGAGACACTGTGTTAGATGCTATCTCATTTGATCAGTCCAGGAATCTCTGAGGTTGGTGTTCCTATTGAAATTCTTATTTTACAGGGGGAAACTGAGGCTTGGAGAAATGAAGTAACTTGTCCTAGGTCATATACATAGATATTAAGTAGCTTGTTCAGATCACCAAACAAGGCAGTCTGCCCCTAGAGCTTTTACTTCTAATCTCCTTATTATCCTGTGTAAAGGCTTAAAATATGTAGAAATACAGGAAGGGGGAGAATGCCTCTAAATGATGTAAGACAAACAACTTGGTCTTTGAAGTTAGGAATGTCTGTTACAACGCTGGCTCTGCCACTACTTGACCTTGGGCAAGATGCTTAGACTCTATGACCCTCAGATTTCTCATCTGTAAACTTGATGCATTGATACCTACATCATAGCATTCCAGTGAGTATGAAACAAGATGTATTTAGTGGAATGTGAGATGCATGGGAAATAGTACATTTTGAAATATAGTAAAGTGAGGGGTTTTTTTTCTAACAAATCTTAACTTTTTCGACACATCTCATAGACACACTTTAGAATTAGTTTCCAATTCTATAAAATATCCTGTTGGGATTTTGATTAAAATTGCATCACATTTATTATTTAACTTGGGAAACATTAACATCTGTATAATAGTGAACCTTTTTATCTAGGAATATCTTTTATGGCCACTAAAATTATATGGTTATTGTCAATAAATTTCATACTTTAGAGATTTTTTCCTAAGTAATTCAAGGTTTAATTGGAATTCAATACAGCTTTCTTCTCTATTAAATTTTCAAATAAGTTTTTGCTGATTATAGGGAAGCTGTAGATTTTTATATGTTAATCTTGTTTCTACCTTTCTGAAAATTTTAATTAACCCATATAGATATTAGCTGTGGATTTTCTATGTATACAAGGTCTGTCCTGAAAAAGTCTAGCCATTGTTAATATAACAAGAATAGTTTGTGCAGCATTGATGTAACCTGGCAGCCAAGGAGAGTGAACTGGAATGTGCATGTGTGAACAATGATGACTTCCCTGTACTAGTCAGTGGGGATGGTAGAGACTGTTGAGTGAGCATGTGTCCTGTGAGGCTGTTGCATTCAAAATGACTGAGCAAGTAGAGCAACAAATTTGCATTACGCTTGAGCATTTCTTCACGGAAAATATTTGGATGATTGAGAAGGCCACAGCTACGGTCAACTGGTGATTGGCAGCTTCATCACAACAATGCGTCCACTCATGCATCACGTCTGGTGTAGTTTTTTGGTGAAACATCAAACCACCCAGGTGACTCAGCCCCCCTATATCCCAGATTTGGTGCCCTGTGACTTCTGGCTTCTCCCAAAACTAAAATCACTTTTGAAAAGGAAGAGATTTCAGACCATGGATGAAACTCAGGAAAATACTGCAGGGCTGGTTCCCTCTGAGGACTGTGAGGGATGGATCTGCTCCAGGCCTCTCTCCTTGGTTTGTAGATGCCCACCTTCTCCCTGTGTTTCTTCACATCAGCAGAGTGGCTGATGGCAACTGGGAGAACCGGGTGAGGTCCCAAGGTGCCTATTCTGAAGGAGACAGAGGCATCATTGTCCTGTGTACAGTATTTCTTGTACAGTGTTTCTTGTATCTTCTTCAATAAATGTCTCTATTTTTCATATTATATGGCTGGATACCTTGTGGACAGACCTCATGTGTCTATTTTGCCAATATTCATATTTATTATTGTTTCTGATCTTTTTGTATTGACTTGTAGCTGTAGAAAAAAATTACTGACCATATAAGTAGGCATCATTATGTCTTGTTTCTGACTTCAATGGTGATGTGGTCTAATGTTTTACTCTTCAGAATGGTATTTGGAAATGGGCTGATGTTGATAATTTTTTGAAAATTATTTTATTGTTGTTCAATTACAGTTGTCTGCATTTCCCCCCCAAAACTCCCCCCACCCCAGCCAAACCCACCTCCCTCCCTTGCTTCCACCCTCCCACTTTAATGCTGATAATTGTTGGAGGTGAGTGGTAGGAATCTAGAGCTCAGAATCGATTTTCTCTGTGTTTGTGTATGTTTTAAAAGTTCTATAATAAACAGTTAAATGAAACAATAGAGTCAAATTAGAAAAAGTGAACAAGTTACAAAATAGTCATGGAGATGTAAAGCATAGCCATAGGGAATACAGTCAGTAATACTGGAATCACTATGTGTGGTGTTGGGGTACTAGACTTACCAGGGAGATCACTTTGTAAATTATGCAAATATCTAATTGCTATGCTCTACACCTAAAACTAATAAAATGTTGCATGTCAACTGTAATTGAAAAATAAAAAAGAATAAGACTTGTTTAAGTTTTTGGTAGTAACCTCTTTTCAAATGAAGGAAATATCTTTTTCCCCCCCAGTTATTATAAATTTTTTATTTGGTATGGGTACGGAATTCTCAAAAACTATTTTGGAAAAAAAACTGTAACAGGGTCCACCCATCTTAAAAGACCAAGGGAAAAAGTATGAGCGTCTCAATATAGAAACTTGAGACTCATTCACCAAATATTTAGATTGGCGTCACTCTCTTTTCATCAACTGACAGTTTTCAACAGGAGTAGACGTGCCTCTAGGGCCTAGCACATGCTGAAAATACAGAAGAGACTAAATAAATAATGTATCGTTGCCAGAAGCCTTTGGGGGGAGAAAGATGTAGGCCGTGGAAGCTGTATCACACAGCAAAAGCCCCCTCCAGCGCTGAAGGATGCATCCCACGGCACTGCTGGGATTATAACTGGCTGAGTCTTTCCAGCTGCCAGTCCTTCCCAGGGATTTCCCGTGGCCAAACGGAATCACCTTCCTCACATTCCCACCCCCATCCCAGGAACAGCTGCATCCATGGACTGGCCTGCACCCTTGCCCAACTCAGAACAGATGTCATTGGCAGGGTTTGTTCCTTCTGAGGCCTGTGAGGGAAGGATCTGCCCCTGGCCTCTCTCCTTGGTTTGTAGATGCCCACCTTCTCCCTGTGTTTCTTCACATCAGCTTCACTCTGCCTGTGTTTGTGTCTGTGTCCAAATATGACACTAGTCATGAGGATTAGATATATCTTACTCCACACCCTGGCTGTTGTAGCTCAGTGGATTGAGTGTAGGCCTGCCAACCAAATGGTTCGATTCCCAATCAGGGCATATACCTGGGTTGTGGGCCAGGTCCCCAGTAGGGGGCGTGCAAGAGGCAACCACACACTGATGTTTCTCTCCCTCTCTCCTTCCCTTCCCTCTCTCTAAAAATAAATAAATAAAATATTAAAAAAAAGATATGTTTTACTCCAGTATGACCTCACTTTAATTTAACAAATTACATTTGCAGGCGCCTTATTTCCAAATAAGTCTGCCTTCAGAGGTACTGGGTGTTAGGATTTCAACACATGAATTTTGGAAGGACATAATTTACTTAATAACAATGTATCACATCAAGCTTTTTTCTTATACTTTGGTCCCTCCTGTATGTTTCTTTGAGCCCCAGATATCCTCTCTCTTCTAGTGTCAAGTTATCTCCTCATTTTATTGTATAATATTTGTGGACAGTTAAATTGGAATATGTGTAGTCTTTCCTTCTTTTTGGTGGTTTAACCTGCCTTTGAAGATTTCTTATTTTCTTCTTACATTGAGACTTATACTCAAATTTTACCTTGGTCCTAGACCTGCTGACGTTCAAAAGAAGATGGAGAAGAGCAGAACCCGGGTCTGCTGAACTAGTGCCACCTATTAAAACCCCGATGCTACAATTAAAGGGCCAGTCCTCCATGGTCTATGTGCACTTAGCTGGCTTTTGTAATTTCTAGCCCTAGTCTACTGTTTTTTCTAATATGTTATAGGGTGCAGAAATTATTCCACCAATGCATACTGATCCTATATAATGAAGTTTTGTAAGTCTTACATGGTATGAAAATAGATATTTTAGTAAACTAATGTTTGATTCAGTCACACCTGCTTAGATCCAAGCCTGCCAGAAAAACTTCTTACTAATGCCAGTGAAAACTGGCCTTGTGTCTGTAAACATCAGCCAAAATATAATGAGTTGCTGCCTACAAGATTCCCTGATCAACATGGCCAAATATTCAGGGGAGGCGGGGGGTTGGAATGATGATTTATTCCATCTCCTCTCTTACTCTATGAATTTAAGAACTATTTGAGAGATGGATTTAGGGTCATTAAGGAGATGGACACATCAGTCTTGTTATTGTAAAGTGGATTGAAAAATGCAGTTGGATCCACCATCATTAGGCCTTCTCTCTCCAAACTCTAGACCTTGGGTTGATCTACCCGTGGGAGAGTTTAAGTGTTTGGAGTAGGTGTATGTACCCAGAATTGCTGCCTCACAGTCTGTGAGCCCAAAGAGTGCGAGAAGAAAAAGGGAAGAAACATAGCTAGCTGCTATCTTTTTAAAAATTGAAATATAATTTACAGTAAAATTGACCATTTTCTTTAAAAAAATTAAAACTACAGTTGACATTTAGTATTATATTAATTTCAGGTGTACTGTAGAATGGTTAGACACTTAAACAACTCACAGAGTCATCCCCTGATAAGTCCAGTCCCCACCTGGCACCGCACAGATTTATCACACTATTATTGACTGTATTCCCCCACACTGCACTTTACATCCCCAGGACTGTTTTGTGACTGCCCATTTGTACTTTTTAATCTCTTCACCTTTTTCACTCAGCCCCCTAACTCCTCTCCTATCTGGCAACCATCGGTTTGTTCTCTGTATCTGTAAGTTTCTGTTTTGATTGTTTCTTAATTTTGTTTTTTAGATTCCACAAATAAGTGAAATTATATAGGATTTGTCTTTTTCTGTCTGACATACTTCACTTAGCACAATTCCCTCGAGGTCCATTTGTGTTGTTGCAAGTGGTAAGATTTCAATTTTTTAAAAGGCCGAGGAGTATTCCATTGTGTATATGTTCCACATCTTTATTCAATTGTCTATCAGTGGACACTTAAGTTGCTTCCATGTCCTGGCAATTGTATATGAAATGCCCTTCTTTGTCTCTGTTTTAAAGTCTATTTTGTCTAAGTATTGCTATCCCAGCTTTAAAAAAAAATTCCGTTTGCCTGAAATATCTTTTTTTTTCTTTCTTTAAAAAATATTTTATTTATTTATTTTTAGAGAGAGGGGAAGGGAAGGAGAAAGAGTGGGAGAGAAACATCAATGAGTGGTTGCCTCTCATGTGTCCCCTACCAGGGACCTGGCCCGCAACCCAGGCATGTGCCCTGACTGGGAATCGAACCGCCATCCTTTTCTTTACAGGCCCATGCTCAATCCACTGAGCTACACCAGCCAGGGCTGAAATATCTTTTTCTATCCCTTTACTTTCAGTCTACCTGTATCTTTCAGTCTGAAATGAGTCTCTTCAGTAGACAGCATACGTGTGGGTCTTGTCTTCGTTCAGCTAACCTGTGTGCCTTTTGTTTGGAGCAGTTAATCCATTTACACTTAAAGTAATTAAATTATTCATAGATATTTAGTTATTGCCATTTTATTATTCATATTTTATTTTTTTCCCTCTTCTTAAAGTAGACCCTTTAATATTTCTTGTAACATTGGCTTTGTGGCAATAAACTCCTTTAGCTTTATCTTGTCTGGGAAAAATTAATCATTTTCAATGTGTAGCTGGGTGAGTTTTGACACATATGTAGAATTGTGCAATCACCATTGCAATCAATATATAGAACATTTCCATCACCCCAGGAAGCTCCCTTCTGTGCCTTTGCAGTCAGTCGTCTCTCCTTTCACTCTTGTCTCCAGACCTTGGCAATCCTGATCAGACTTCTGTCCCTGTTTTGCTTGTAGAACGCTACATAAGTCTACTTGTGACAGAACAGACTGGGGTTGGGGGAGCTGAATGATATAAAAGATCCCCCCTTTTTCTCTGGGGGTTTCTCCCCCATACTAGGTTCGCTTTGCCTGCTGCCAGAGGAAAGAAGTCTCTCAATGCTCGAGATTGGTGGAAGGAAAGAAATTATTATTTATTTAAAAGTTATACAGACTAAAGTTCTTTAGAACACCCACAAAACACACGGTCCTTCCTTCTCCCTCTGCCCAGTCTGGGGTATTGCATCTCGGGAAAGAAGTAGAAGTCTGTGATTCAGGCTTCCGGCACCATCCACGTGGCAAAAGAGCACTTCCAAAGCCGAGTGGTCCCCAAAAGACCCCAAATGGCTGCTGAGCCTGGGTTTAAATTCCAGCGCCAGTCTTCCTCTGCAGCCCCATTTCTGGCTCCTCCCACAGTTGGCCACAGCTGCCAGCATTCAGGGCAGGTGTGGCCCTGTGGTGTGGAGCCAGTCATCTCCAAGCTCTTTTGGACCTCATTACAAGTCCCTATTTGGGGCCCCCTTCTTGGCTGCACCCTGTTCCATACTTGTGCAGTATGTAACATCCATGTTGTTGCATGTACCAGTAGTGTGTTTCTTCTTACTGCTGAGTTTTCTTCCATTGCATTGATGTGTTGCAGTTTGTTTATGCGTTCACCAGTTGCTGGACATTTGAGTCGACTCCTGTTTTGGGCTATTATGAGTAAAGCCGCCCTAAGCATTCATCTACACGTGTTTGTGTGGGCTTGTGTTTTCTCTTGAATAAATTCCTAGGAATGGGGTTGATGCATTATATAGTAAGTACTTGTTCAAATTTATAAAGGAATAGTATACTGCTTTTTGAAATATTAATTCCGCCCAGTGGAGGAACATGAACCAAAGTATCTTATGCTCCGAACACTCACAAGTCAGGTGAGTTTCTCACCTGGGGATAGGTGTGTGAGGGGTGGGGAGAGAGGATGGTAATGCGACTTTATTGTACTGACTCACAGCCCTGGATAATCATTAGTCTCCTAAGAAGGTTTTATAAAGTCTGATGCTCGTTCCCCATCCCCACCCTTTCAGAATTAATATGTTTTGGTGAAATCTTATTATTTTAGAGAGCCTCAGATGATTCTAATCACAGCAAAGATTGAGGAGTGCTCTGGTGGAATGCTCTCGTGGGAACACGGTACCTGTGAAATAGAGACACGGCTTTTCAATAACCAAGAGGCGATTGCCTTGACAAAGGTGAATTAGTAATATGATAAAATCGGTGGTAACTGTCATGGTATTGTATGAAGTGGTGTAAAACTCATAATGTATTTGGCTCTAAATATATATTTTAAATGTTATATCTTGCATGAGCTTTTAAAAATGAATGTAAGAGAACTATAATTCTGAAGTTGTTAGGCCACTTAAATATTTGTGTGTTCTCACACAAAAACCTCAGGTCTACTCACTTTTTCAATATTAAACACATAAGGAGACTTGCAATTTTTTTTTTTTATTAACTCTGCCCAGTCTTCCAAGGATGTTGCCTTTCCTCATTGGTTGAATATATCCTATTAGTTTAAAGGTGATTCAGTTTTAACTGGCACAGTTTCCATGAGAAATTCTAAGCTAATTTTAGGCTACGATTTAAAAAATAAACTACTGTTTGGTGCTTTTGATTTGATTTGAAAAGAATACTTTTAAAAGCAGCTTTATATATTATTGGACCCGCTTGAAAAACTTCTTACCTCTATCATGTTCTTTGGGCTTAGTTCTTAGTTCAGAACGCCAACTTCACTCTAAAAACTGATGAATTGTCTACATGAAGTGATAATAATTCAAGAAAATGTCTTTGCTTTTCACAGACAGCTTTCTTGTTGTATTTAGAAGTAAAATACAGACAGGATACTTCAGGGTGATTATTTCCCAAAACAAAGCAAAATAAATGGACAGATAATAGAAAACTCAGGAGCCTCGCCGGGCACAGGAAGCTCCAAATTGGTTGGTCTGGAGAGTGAAACTCTGAGGATAAGTGAATGGATAGCATGTTTTGAACTGTTTTTCTGTGGAACGTCTACCATGTAAACTGTGCGCTAGTTTTGATTGTTTTAAATTGCCAGTGCTACAGAACAGGGCAAAAGGAAAGCGGAAAGACAAACAGTAAGGTTGTTTGTCCTGGGTACTGTGGTAGTTCATTGATTAAGAAAGAAATTACTTACAAACATTATTATAGCAACATCAATGGAACTTTAAATAAAAGAAACAAAATGCACTCACATTCCTGCTACCCCCAGATCAATCTGTTCTTCTTTTTCATTTCTTTAGGATTTTTTGTCCCATTAATTAGGTGCAACATTATTTATTCACCATTTCCTAACTGTAAGGCACACAGCCCAGCGTTTTGGTTTGTTTATTTGTTTTGGTATAAAAATATTGCCATGAAAGTTGTTATGCAAGTTTAGGAAAATTTTTTGGATTTTTTTTAGAATAAATGCATGGAAATAACATTTCTGAATCAAAGGACAACATTTTGATAGTTTGTTATTATGTTAACTCTTCAAAATGTGTTATCATACTCATTTATTCTACAAAGGTACCGGTGCACTCCCTCAACAGTCCTGGGTATTCTAATATGAAATAAAATTGGGATAAAATGGTGCCTCATTATTTTAATGATTATTTCTTTGCTTGTTAGAGGGATTGAACATTTTCCCATATTTGTGTTTACTAATTTCTCTTTTTTGATGCAAATGGTTTGATTATGTCCTGTATTCATTTGTGTCCGGGAAGTGTTACTAATGCTCTTACTAAGTTTTACAACTTCATTTTAATGTAGGTATTAACCCTTTGCATGTTTAATTACTATAAATATTATTTAGTACGCTGCATTTCCTTCAGTTTAGTTTTTTGTTGTTTGGTGCAAGTTTTGATTTTCGATGATGAAACTATTTATCATTTTTTTTTGTAGTTTTCCCTATTGCTTTAAAACTTAGGAAGTTACTCCTTCTCCAGAGATCTGAGCTGAGCTCGACGCCAAACCCCGTGTGGCCCTGGGCTGGCGCATGCTTGGAGCTTAGTGGTAGTTGGGGGTGAGTAAGGAAAGTAGGATGGGGCTCAGGTTACGCAGTAGTTGTATCGGTAAATGTTGTGTGCGTGCGTGAAAAACATATTCCCACAAAGGCATTACGTTATCTTTCCTGAGAAGCACAATATTAATACCTTCAGTACCACTGGTACCTATGGATCCAACTGTATAACCAGAATGATGTAGCGAGTGTGGTGCTTCATGGGAAATTCAGTGTCAGGTAGGTAGCTAAGTAGTTTATTCACAGCCAGAATAATTTGTTTTGTTTTGGTCATTTGAAGTGAATTGTTTGTAAATAGAAATGTAACTAAAGCATAGGTCTAGGAAAGAATGACATCTCACAATGGCGCAACTGCTGCTAAATAATTTCTGGTTTGCCCCTAAATGGACTGATTTTGGAAGGATTGGGGAGATCTCCTCCTACAACATGCTATAACAAAGAAGGAGAGGTTAAGAAATCATACCACCTCATTGCCACCCGCCTGGAGTGCTTACAATAACTAAAGACTTTCTGGGACGTCCTCAACTCAGATATTCCTTTAGCTGGTCTGTGTTCACTGCTGTGCTTGTCAGATCAGAGGCCCCAGCTTCTGTAGGAATTTGACAACTGTTTCTTTGCTGATGTTCTGAACCCCAATCTTATCTTCTAGTCCATTTTGCTTATTATTATTTTTTAGAACCTAAACCAATGCTTAGGTTTAGAAACTCTGATAGCTCTCTGTTACGCACTGTAACACGCTCAGACTTCTTTGTCTAGCTTTAAAGACCCTGCCCTACTTAGATAGTTTTCTTTCTCCTGCTTCCTGGACACTCGCCCTTTGCTCCAGTCAAGTGCCTCCGGTCTCTTCCTTGCAACTTCCCTGTTCCTCCCCACTCTTATGCCTTTGCTTCCCTTCTGTTGTAGTCCATTTGGGCTGCTAAACCAGATTATGATAGACTGGGTGGTTTATCAGAAACAGTTTATTTCTCACATTTCTGGAGGCTGGGAAGTCCAAGATCAAGGCTCTGGCAGATTTAGTGTCTGATGTCAGAGTGCCCGCTTCCTGGTTCATCATGTTTTTACGTGGTGGAAGGTTCAAGGGCGCTCTCTGGGTCTCTTTATAAAGGCACTGATCGCATTAATGAGTGTTTCACCCTCCTGACCTAATCATCTCCCACAGACCCCACATCCAGATACCATCACATAGATTTGGTTGCAACATATGAATTTTCGGGCAATACAAACACTCAGAATATAGCACCTCCTGTGCCTAACGCTTTCCTCCTGGGATGCTTTCCTTTCTTCTTCACTTAAAACCAGACTCATCGGTCAAATCCCAGCTTTGAGATTAAAAAGCTAAGTCTGACATTAAAAACAGGAACAACAACGACAACAACAAAGCATATACAGAGCTCACTTTCCAAGAGAATTTTCGGTGTCATTGTGCGGAGCAGTCTCTCTGGGCAGGCTCTTGTCAGTCAAAGGCTGCTTTAGCCTCTCAGAACTGGCTTCCCCTGGTGGTTCTCTTTGTGTGTCGACTGATTTTTGTTGCACACGTACACACCTGTTGGGTGATATCCTGGTTCTTAGAGGGTCCTAGATGGGCTCCCACAAATGTGATTTACACTTGTATGTTGAATGTACACACTTTCTGTGTACACTTGGGTCTGTGCCAGGAGGAAACCACTTTATTCTTTGTACCATGGCCTTTAAATAAAACTCCATTCCTTACAAATGGAGAACCTATCCCAGCTCTAGTCAGTGAGAGAGATGTGACCACAGAGGAAGGGTCACATCTGTGACATCTGTGACCCTTCCTCGAAGGAAGCTCCCCACCTTTGCTGTTTGAAGATGGAGGGAGGGGGCCGCTAGCCGCGGAATGTGGGGACCTGTAAAAGCTGGGAATGGTCCTAAGCTATAGCCAGCAAGAAAACAGGAACCCAAGTCCCACAACCACCGGGAACTGGGTTTTGCCAATAGCCTAAATGAGCAGGAAATGTATTATTCCCTGAAGCCACCGAAAGATGAACTCAGCTTGCTGACAGCTTGATGTTAGTCGGGTGAGATGCCTACTAGGCTTCTGCCCTACAGACTGTAAGACAATCAACTGGTGTTGTTTTAAGACACTAAATTTGGAACCTCAGGTTTGGCAAGGTAGAAGGGACTCTGAAGATCAGCTGTTCCGCTGCTTCTTTTCCCCACTTGTCACTCTTGAATCACCCCTCCTCGCTCACCCACACTGTCATGTGTGAGATCCACCAGGGATCTTACCACTGCTGGTGGCAGCTCTTTCCATCATGGAGATTGTCTTTGAGCAACTTGCAGGCAAGGACCTCGTCCACTGCGGTCTCATCCACTATGGCAACACCAGCCCGGACTCAGAGCCTGGCACGTAGCAGGGACTCAGTGAATAAACAAGAGATTGAGCAAATATTCCTCGCTTCCCTGTGTCATCCAGAAAGCAGTCCTCTACTGTTGTTGTATGATAGCCTCCTAAGGAATGCTCACTTTTCTGGAATGTGATTGTGTAACTATTGCAAAAGTCTGTGGTGCGAATCTTTCCGAAAGTCTTATCTCAGCAGCCCCGACACAGGACTCTGCCAGTAGCCGCAGCTTCTCTGTTTCCCACTGTGTAGTCTGCAGATGGCCCTGATGAGGACGGAGGGTTGTTTGGAAGGCGTCGTGGTGTGCTTTCAGTGCAACGGGATATCGAATGGGACTTTTCGTGGTGTCCTCAAATTTCACCTGAAGCCCCAGAGCCGAGAGCAAAAGGTGATAAGTATCTCCAGATTTCTGAATAGGGTACTAGCAGTTAGACATACCATTGCAGAAACTGTGAAAAGAGAGTACAACTGGGGCAGTGCTTATTAACCTCCATCGCATACTTCCAGCCCATGCAGGAGGAGGGGCTTAAAGAGTCCTTCGGGCAGTGGACAGTGTTGTGGTATTTCCTTTTCTGTTTTTATGAGGGTCCCTCATAAGAAGAGAATTGGGCCCTGAAAGTGCCCTTGGATTGGAATAGAGCAAGGTGAAAGGATTTGTGGAGATATGGATGTGGATTTTTCTGGAATTTAGGACCAGAAAATGAACGGAAACTGGGGCTTACTTTCTGCCTCATGAGTCTGGAATGTGGGAGGCTGGTCAGAACAACCTATGAACCCCTAATGAGTGAAAAGGGTAGCAGTGAGAACTGTTTGCACAACCAGAATTTGTAATGGTGAGCATATGTGTTCCCCAGGAGTCGTAGTGGAGGAGAGCTGGCTTCAAACCAGGGGGTTGCTTATGGGGTAAAGGCACCCTAACAATAAACTGCCCGATTTATTTAAGGATGGTATACTTCCTGGTAGGAACTGAAAGGTTTGCAGGAAACCTGCACTGGTTTGGAAGGGGGGTGCTCTTCAGCAGGTGGTGCCAATAGTGAACCTCTGAAAAGCTCACAGATACATTCCTTTGGAGCGAGCCAGCATATGGATCCTTCTAGATCAAGGTCATGGTCTACCATATTGTGGTAGCACCTAATACAAAAGACGTATTCGCGTATTTTCCTCTAACTCCTTGTCCCTATCTGTGCTTTGATCCTGGAGAAACCTCAGGCAGCAGGCTGCGGGGGTTGGAGAATGATTCGGATGGAAGGAGGAGAGGCAGTACTTCCTTTCTATGCTAGGGCTGTGGTCACCTTGCCACAGGTTGAGGTAAGGCCAGGCCGTGGGGGGCTCTGAATTGGGTATGTGATTGAAGTTTTAAATAAGATGTTTTAAAAAATTTTAGTTTTTGAAAGTAACCTAAAAATCTGTGAGATAGGCCTGAAATGTTGCCCAGAGCTGAGAAAGGGTGATTTGAAAGGGTGACTTATGCACATTAGCGTAAAGTGATTACAGAAAAATAAGACTGTTTTCTGTTTGTACACCAGTGAGTTTAGCTTGTTTAATAAACTGATTAGATAAACAGCAATTTTAGGCAAATTCCAGGGAGGCCAGGCCTGAAGGGATAGGTGGGCAACAGACTATTCTCTGGAACTTTGGTATTATGGTATTATGGACTCGCTGCTTTTCTGAAGTTTTTGATATTGTTATTTAATTTTGTCTTTATTTTGAAATAAGGTTACAACTCCAGAAAAGTTGCAGAAATAGTACCGAGCTCCCATCTACCCTTTCTCCAGCTCCCCCTAATGTTAACATCTTATATAACCATAGTGGAATGATTCATAACAGGAAATTACTATGAACTGATCTACATATCTTATTCTGGGGTGGAATCTGGACAAAGTAGGTATGTTTTCAATATAAGATTGGACTGGCAAGATTCCAGTTGAAAATGGTAACTGGCTAGAGGCTCCTGGTGTATCTTTCAGGAAAAAAAGGCATTTTATTAGCAAAAGCTAAAACAAGCTCTCGGCATATTGGCAGAATCCAGCAGACCTTCCGCTGACTGAACAGCCAATGGAAATGGATTGAGAAACACAATGCCCCTGAAATACAGCAAGGATTTTTGTTTAAAAATAATTTTCAAATACTTTTATCAGTCTTCTACTGTCTGCACCCTGGTTTGAAATGCAGGGTATGTTTTGACCTTACCTGTACAGTGTTGGTAATGCTGGGGTAGCGGGGAGGGCTGGAGTACTCTTCTCACTGTTCCCATGGGAACCTCTCTTTCCTATCAGTCTCAGAGCCTGTACCTTCCAGAGATGAATGCAAGAAGCACAAAGGGATTGGTGATGGCACATTTCATTTTGTCCAAGTTCAAGCTAGAACACATCGCTTTTGTTCAGTGAGTGAATGGAGGTAGATAAATGTCTTCTCGATTTTGGGCATTGGGCCAAGAAGCAGTCAACCAAAGTGTTTCCTCTAGTAGCGGATTTCAGAGTAGAATTATACTAGCGCCTAAGTGATGAGAAAGAGAAAAGCAGTCCTTGACGTGTAGGAACTGTAGATGTTGTAACAACTTGGCGTTGTTACTACTGGCCTGGAATGCAAGCTATGTCTTACGTATGGTTGAACATAACATATATCACAGGACATCAACATCAGGCGAGGCCACTCCTTGACCACACACTTCAAAGCCAAAAGAAGAGCACAGACAACACATGGACATTGTCCAAGTCACAAAATACCCAACATTCTCTGCTGGCTAAAATGAGTAGTGGCTGCTTCCTTGCCAATTACACCTTTAACCTTGCTTATAAATAAGACTTATGGAGATACCCAATTATAAAACTGTCCCTGCTCTCTGACAGTGCCCGGTCCACCAAACATCCAGCCAAAGCCCAAATCCTACGACAGGTCCTTTCCAACATTCTCTTCCTGAGAAGTGAACATTCTCTTCACTCCCCATGGTGTGCAGTCTCTCTCGCTGTGACTCGTAATGATTCTACTCTTCGAATGTGTTACTGATGGTCTTGGCTTGACAACATTGATGGTGGACAGACACTGGGGCCAACACATATTTGGCAGATACTAAATAAGGATTAATCTTTTTTCTTCCAGAGATAAGCAAACAATGCAAAGAAACAAAACATGGAATTTGGGGAAAAAATACTGCGGAAAAAAGAACACCAACCCTAGACTTGGTTGGAGCCCTTTGCTATACTTTTCCATGACTTTCACTTTTGTACCACTCATCACAGGATTCCAAGGACACTCTTCTTTAATAGGAGAATTAAAATGGTAATTGGAAGCATTAAAGAGCCAATCTGATAGTGTAGAAAACAAAAGGAGTAATATTGAAAAGACACTTGAGAGGCTTTCCTGGAAGGCGGAGAAAGATAACAGAAAAGCACACTGTAGACATAAAGTGACTCAATCCAAGAAGTACTCGTGTTTGCAAAGAAGAAGCGAGAGTGACTGTAATAGAAACGGTGCTGTGTGCTGTAGATTGGCTTGCTCAAAATGCATTTGTACCCTCCAGCCGTGCGCAAAGGCTGGAAAGCCAAAACCCCTCTTCCCAGCATTGCTTGCAGCTTTGGAATGTGATTTAGGTTCTGCCAAGGCGATGCACTCAAGTGAGACTGGATCTCGAACTGGGCCACGTTGGGGAGAGGGAGGTCTTGGAGCATCCAGTTTGCTGGTGCGGATTAGAGCAGAGACAACTCCGGAGGCAGCTCTCCAGTTCTGCCCTCAGCTTCCTGGTGGGGGCCGGGGCGCTGAGCTCTGGAGCCCTTCAGTGTAACAGTGGCTCCAGACTCTGCGCTCCTTGACTGGGGCTGGGGCAGCGGCCCCGCCGGCAGCCCAGGTTTGCCTTTGGGAGTCACTCGTGGAAGATCCAGAGAGAGCAATGCTGTCCCATAGAAATGCAATGTGGCACACATGTGACTGGAAAATTTCTAGCAGCTGCAGTTAAGGAAGTCTTACAATGAAATAGGTGACATCAATTTTAATAATATGTTTTATTTAACTCAACTAAAACATTATAATTTTCATTCGTAGTCAAGTATTACATTCTTCTTTTTCTTCTTCTTTTTTTTTTCTATTAAAGCATAGCTCATTTGAGAGTAGCCACATTTTAAGCTCTCAGTGGCTCCTGTATTACACAGCTCAGGTGTAAAGTCTGCTTTTCCGGTTCTCCTGGTGATTTAGTAAATTATTTACTACCTTGTAATAAATCTCCTCTGCTTAAATTTGTGGGTTGTGCTTTTTGCAACTGAGCACAGGCCAATACAGAGGCAATAACCAGATAAGAATAAACATGAAAAGGATTCAATATTCACCAGGAAAATTAATGAAGAGAAAATTATACCTAGATACATTCCGACAATTTTTTTGAACTGCAAAGATAAAGAAACTGGGATGCCTCCAGACAATCTCCCCCGTCCCCTTGCAAATCTATGAAAGAACAATATACAGATTGGCTTCAGCCTTCATTTCTGTAAAGATAAATGGCAGAAGGAAATGGAATGATGGCTATGTATTTGGGGGACGAAAGGTCTGACTTGAGAATTTTATACTTGGTCAAGTTGTTTTTCAGGAGGAAATATAGCAGAATGACATTTAGATTTGCAAGGGCTCGTGAAATACCACGTATAGCGCTTTCTTGAAAGATATACATTTTTCATATCAGCCTGTTTCTGTTTCATTTCTGCCTCTTTTGTTTCATATTTTTTCTTTTTAAAGTGGTTATTTATCTTTTTATCTCTTTGAAGATGCTAACATATGTTTATTTCTTAAAAGTGTAAAGTGTGTCCTTTTTATTTTCTTGTAATAGTAACTGTGATAGTGTTGGTTGTCTTTCTTAACATTAGTAGTCTTCCTGTATTCTGCATTGTAGTTTGCAGGCCTTCTTGAACGGAAGATTTCATTTCTGTGTTATTCTATTTTCTCTCCCCACCCTACCCACGGTGTTGATGTTTGTCTCTGCCTGGGCCATGGAGTCCCCAGGTCTTGTATTGGGTGTTTGGTGCTCCTTGCTCCACAGTGATGCCGGGGATGTGACACCCACAGCCGCTGAGCCCTTAGAGGACTTGTGTGGAAGCCAAGAGGAGAGGCTGAGGCTGCCTTCCTACGACTGCAGCGTCACACGCGGTTGCAGGCAGCAACGGGTGGCAGCTGTTCTCAGCCTCCTTTCTGGATCTGCGGAGCCTCCCTTCAGCTGAGAGTCTCAAGCCTGGAGCCCAGCTTCCTGTAGGGTATTCCTGTTCCCGTCGCTAGGGGCGACAGTCAGCCAGTGTGCTCTGGCGTGGCTGTTTCCGGTTTGTTTCTAATTGGTTGTTTCCAGTTTGTTCTAATTGGTTGCTAAATTTATTTTCGTTGGTGGGTGTCTGTGCTGGTCAGTGTCTGTGCCATGCTAATTCTTAATATTATCAACATCAGCGAGTCCTGTTACTCCACAGTCGCTGACTTCCTGGGCACCTCAGATTGCTCCTGGCCTGGAGCCCAGGAGGCCTGCACCTCCCATCTCATTTATTGCTTTGCGTCTTGGTGCCAGTTCTGGGCATATGTTCATTTTGGTTTTGAGCATGGCTATGACTGTTTCTTCTTGTATTTTATCTTTTATGCAAAGAAGCAGAGGAGAAGACCTCAAAATAAATACTTACTATGTCATTTTGACAAGAAGTTTCTTAAAGATGTCATCCAGATGACCAAGATATGCATTAAAGTTAGAGTATTAAAGAATTGGTGGAGATTGCTGAAATTATTAAAGCCCAACTAACTGACTAATTGTAGATATTTAAACAACTGAATGAGTGTTCAAATTCTTTAAAGTGAATACATATCATTACAAGTATATTTCCTAATAATGTAGTGTTATTTTAATGTGATATAATAAGAACCACTGGAACAAGGGGGTGGGTGAAGGGAAATCGATGCCACATAATTAATATACACATATTAAACAAAACATCTCATGCTCTTAGAAATGAGAAACACAAGGAAGAAGAAACAAGTTATTTAAATAATTCTTGGTTTAAAGTGGAAATTAAAAATCACAGTAACAGATTATTTAGTAAATATTGATAATTGATCCTAAGGGATGAGGCTGAAGTTGTATTTAGAAGCATATTGATATTCTGAAGTGAATTCATAATTAGACAAGCAAGCATTCAACTTAGGCAAACCAACTGAAGAAAGGCAGTAGTAAGAATGAAGTATTAAATACATTATTAATAGAAATCTTTGAACTTGAAAATGGAAACACTGTAGAATCAGTACATTAATCTAAAATTCACTAAAACAATCACTATCTTTGTCAAGAAAACCTTGGGAAAATAAAGAAAAGACAAGAAATGGGATAAAATTATAGACAGAAGATATTAAACTTTTATATAAAAAGTTCTTTTCTTGCCCTGGCTGGTGAGCTTAGTGGATTGAGCAGGGCCCTGTGAACCAAAGGGTCTCTGGTTCAACTCCCAGTCAGGGCACATGCCTGGGTTGCAGGCCAGGTCCCCAGTAGGGGGTGTGCGAGAGGCAACCACACATTGATGTTTCTCTCCTTCTCTTTTTCCCTCCCTTCTCTTATAAAAATAAAATAAAATAAAATCTTAAAAAAAGTTATTTTCTCTAAGAAGAATTACTGAAGTGTATGTAGGTCAGATGATAGGAAGTTTAGTATTAATTTTAAAATACAGTGCTTCCCTGACCAGTGTGGCTCAGTTGGTTGGGAGTCATCCTGCAAAGTGAAGGGTGACCCGTTTGATTCCTGCTCAGGGCAGGAGAGGCAACCCATCGATGCTTCTCTCTCACATCGATGTTTCGCTCCTCTTTGTCCTTCCCTTCCCCTCTCTCTAAAAATAAATAAAATCTTAAAAAAATAAAATAAGATGTAATGCTCCTTGGCTATAAAGTGAATAAGGTCTGAGGAGCTAATGTAGAACATGGCGGCCATATTTGATAATACCGTATTGTATAACTGATATTTGCTCAGGGAGTAGAGCTTCACTGTTCTCATCAGAGAAATTTTAAAAAGTATATGAGGTAATGGGTGTGTTAATTAACTAAATGGGAGGATTCTGTTGGAATGAATATGTACATATGTCAAATTATCATGATGTCTACTTTAAATATCTTACAATTTTATTTGTCACATACACCTGAATAAAACTGAAACAAATGTTAATCCAAGGAAAGAGGAATAAATGAAGGAATACTGGCAAAAATGTGGAAGCTGGGTAATGGATACGTAGGGATTCATTACACTACTCTCTCTCCTTTTTGGTATGCTTTAAAATATTCATAATTTAAGTGTGAAAAATTTATAAGAGAATGTTATGTCTGACTCTATGCTAATACATTTGGAAACCTCCCTAATGAAGTAGATGGTTTTCTAAGAAAACACGTTGCTAAAATTGACTGAAGAAGTAGAAAATATGAATAGAACAACCCTGGAAGAAATTATGACATAATTACCTCCAAAAGACGCTCTAACGTCTGATTCTTATGCTCTGTGCAACATGTGGAGATAAATGACACAATCAGAATTATTCTATAAAGTAAGCACAACCTTACCAGTAGGACCTGATATACGAACAACAAGAGTATCACAGCCAAGAGCAGTTTTATGTGCAAATGTATATGGGAAATGTTTAAGTGAAATAAAGAAATTAAATTCAGATGCATTCAGAAGACACTCTTCATGTAATCAAGTTACAAGATTAAGAAAGGTTCATCATTTCCTTTGTAAAACGTACTGATGGCCACAGAAGGCTGAGAGCTCGTGACCGATTGGCTCCAGTGTGTTGTTGCAGTTTTGTTCCAATAATAACAGGTTTCTAAACCAGTTTCCAAACCAATTATGTCATCAAATTAAATATTTATGTATACTGATGAAATATGAGTACAGAATAAGAATTATTCCTGTGGCAGTTAAACTGGCTATGTTGGAAGGACTCAACACAAGTGAGTCACTGAGGAAAGAGGACAAGACAACTATAGAACTGGGAAAAGTCACAAAAGTGTGGAAAATTTCTGCACTCATATTGCTTTCAGAATGACTTACGGTTCTCTTCTTTAAAGAAACTAAATGGGAAATAGCAATGCATTATGGATTTGATTTAGGTAAAAAGGAGTGCAGAATTTAATTAGCATACTGATACTCAAGAGAAAAGGCCACGCTATGTATTTGGTAAGGAAACATGAGCTAGTTAAGGCAACATTGGTTGCTGTGATACACAAACCCCCAAACTTCAGAGCTAATACACTAAGTGAAATTAAATCTTACTCAAATTAGTTTAATAATAAAGGACAATTACTGGCACATATATGGGTAAATATTTTTAATATATTTAACAGCCTGTGCGGCATGGGTATTGACCGATTAGAATGGGCACCTGACTAACAAGAAAGGATGTGAGCCGTGCACAACCAGGCAGCTGCTCGGGTGTGCACAAGTGAATATCTGTATGCCTGGGCTCACGTAATTAAAAATTTCTCAAACAGGCTTCCTTCAGGAGGCTTGATGTGGCGGCTTAACAATATTCCAGACACTCAGTTGATCTCTTCTCTGCTCTGCTTTCTTTGCTGTGAGCTTCATCCTAAACGGATTCCCCAAGGCAGTCGACCTCACTCCTGAAGTTATGTGCTTCAGTGCTCTTGTTTAGCAAGGGATAGGGTGTGTTTTTGTGTTAGCGTTTATAGTCAGAGTCCTGAGATTCACCTTGATGAGACTTGGGTCATCCTGCCCGCCATTGGGCATGGCTTGGTCAAGGTCTATATCCCAGCTGCAGTTGGGGGTGGAGTCAACTTTTCTGGAACCATCTGGATCCCCTGAGGAGCACTAGGAGGCTACAGGGAAGGGGGTGAGTATGGACACTGAGGAGATAATAAACAAATATCCTCTATATAAATGCAAAATATATCATCAACATATCCAATGATAATAAAAGCAAGTGATAATAATGATGGAGTAAAAGATATTCTATATAAAAATATTTGACAGAAAGTAAGGCATTAATATCCATAAAGAAAAATAGGCAAAGTATAGATGGTAGAAAAAATATTATAACTGACCATGTGAAAAGACATATAATTTTGTTAGTAATAAAAAGAAAGAAAAGTTATGTCATACCATTTTTTGCTTAATCAATTGGCTAAGTATTATGCGAAGAGGGTCGTCCCAAATTACCCTGTGTGCTTACTCGGCTTCATGGGCTGAACTCCCTACTTCCCCCCAAGATTCATAGGTTGAAGCCCTAACTCCCCATGCGACTGTATTTGGCAATGAGGCCGTTAAGGAGATAATTACGGTTAAATGAGGTCATAAAAGTGAGAGCTTAATCCAATAAGATTGTTTTTATAAGAAGAGGAAGAGACACCAGGAGCACATGTGCCCAGAGAACAGGTCCCATGAGGACACAGTGAGAAGGAAGCCAAGGAGAGAGGCCTCAGGAGAAACAAAACCTGCCAACACCTCAGTCTCGGACTCCAGCCTCCAGAACTGTGAGAAGTACATTTCTGTTGTTTACATCACCCAGGCTGCGTCAGCCCTAGCAGACTAATGTACCCGAGTTCCCTGAGTTGCCAGAGGCTAGCTAGGACTCAGGCCCTTGCCCTTCTCTCAGCTGGAGAGGCAGTGCCCAAGCTCAGCTTTCTTAGGGAAATGGGCTTCCTCCCCCTGCCAAGGAGGGATCTGAACTGAAACATCCTGGGGCAGCAAAGTTTCCAGATGCTGGGCAGCTGGCCTTCCAAGACAGTTGCTGTAAATAGCTGGTTTGGGGGACAAAACCAGACTGCTCAGCATAAGGCTGCTCGCTCCCATTGTCATGTAAGAAGGAACAGGGCATGGGTCCGGCAGGGCCTGGCATGTGTCCTTATGGGTGAGGGAGTGACTGTGAGCCCTTGTGCTGATCCTGGCCTTGAACCTTGCTTCTTTATCTTCTTAGGCCTGTTTCTTAGCCCATGCCATGTGATGTGAAATTTCACCCAAACCCTGGTGCATTCCATGGCAACACTAGCTGCTATGCCAGACAAACCACCAAATCCTGTTCAAGGGAGCATGTCACTCCAAAGAAAGATCGAAAAATCATGGACTCAGTGATGATCAAGTGTGGGACAGTCCCATCTTGTCTGTCAGCCTAAAGCTAGTTACTTTTGCAGGAGCAATGTAGGATGTGCTTAAAGAGTCTTCAGTATAGCAATTAAAAAAATAGGAATATACTTATTAAATAGTGAATTCATTGCTACGTATGAAGATACCAGGGAAATTTAACAAAAGTACATAGTAGTGACCAGAAACGTTTTGACTGTCACACTGGAGTTAAAAAAATGCATAATATTCTATTTTTCTTCCACTGGAGACACTGTACCTGTGTTGTTGTAGGTAACCCAGGTGAAAAATCCGGAGAACAACAGAAAAGCTGTCACTTCCAGTCACGATTTCAGTGGCAGTCTTTTAAATACACCTCGGTGTTGGCCACCCTGCTTTGAGGATTAAAAAATTGTAACCCGAACACGTAATGCCAGTCTGAATTGCGAGGCCATCTTGTGGCCACTTAGAAAAGTTTCCAATTTCTAACACTAGCCCCATCTGTGTTGCTCTACTGCGCCCCCTCGCGCTGAGGCGTGGCCTTGAAAATGAAGCTGCTACACAGAGTGAGGACCTTTGGTATTTCGTGAATTAAATCTGGAAGAGGTCCAAGATTCAACTGCCAAGTCCAAATTCCATCGAATGTGGGCTGGCGAGTGTTGTAGAAGGAGTTCATGCCGTGTGGTTAGTGTGTTTGCACACGTCCTGCCTGTCACCTGTTCACAGATAGGCTGACTGGTCTATTAATTACCTTGCAGAAGTAGAAAATTTTAAAGCACAAAGATTCTGCTGGACATATAATAATGGGGTGCTGGCAGGGAAGCAGGGCCAAGGCTGGAAGGACAGAATACACACAGAGAGAAACATCTTTCTAGACTCTTCCTAGTCGCAGCCCTTTGTGCATTATGTGTATAGTCAGTTCCCCGAACATTTTAACTCCCATGTAGGTGAATGAGAAATATTACTAAAATGTAAAGAACAAAGTGACCTGTATTTTCAAAGAATCATTCTTTCCTTGGACGAAGCTCTAGACAAAGATGAAAATTGACTAGAATTATGACTTGTGTTGTGATAAGCAAATTTATCTTGGCTTAGCAATGATTTACAAATACTTGGAACATTTCTTTGACCATTTTATCACTCTATGCTGAACTAACACCTTCTACTTGAGTCTACATTCCCAATTAGCTTTATAAACATAATTTTCTTTTCCAATCACTCTTAAGTGTGTAAGGTAGAATTTTCCTTTCCAATTCTCAAGTTCCCTTGTTTTCCTGTTTTTTTTCCTTCTCCTCTATATCAAAGTGTACAATTTCTTTACAGATTAGAGAAACAAAAGCAAAAAGCGTATTTTGAGCAAAAAGCGTTCTTCCCTCTTTTCAGTCACTTAAGCTTTCTTGGACTATTTTTTATTTTTTGGGTTGGAATGTCACATGCTGGCTTGAATAACTCTGTGAATTATGAAACAAATGCAGACCTGTTCTTCTGCTACTTTGAGCTTGTGCAGGGAGATCAAAGGAACTGGAAGAAAAAACAAAGACCGAAAAGTTCAGCAGTGCATATAAATCTGTCTGGAAAACACTGTGCAAACTTCAGAACGCTGCACTGTAAATCGACAGCCTGTGCTTGCCCAGCGATTTTGTTTCTACAAGCGCTTTTCTGACCACCTGAAAGAGAAGGGTAGGACAGGCACTTTGTTTTCTTGTTTCAAAGGAGAGCACCGACTCTGAAGGACTAAGTGCAAGTATGCAGCGCATGGCAACCCACCCTGTGAGAGAGGTAAGTGGTATTTGAACCTGGGTCAGCTGACTCCAAGTCTTAGCCTCTTTCTGCTCCACCACAAATTCCACTGGCTTCAGTTAACCCTGGAAGAGTATCCTGTGTTCACATACCTTCAGCTAGTAGAACTCAAGGCTGTTGATCTTGCATCCCTGGGTCCTGTCCAGCCCCACACCCTCTGTCTGCATACTGCAAATATTTTTCTCCATGGAAGGACTCCAGACGGGGAACTATTTTGGAACTGGTCTGAGTTAAATACCAAACTTTGTTTGCAATTTCTGCTTAGGCTATGACGTTTAAAGGTGTGACAATGTGACACAAAGCATGACAATTTTGAGTCCATTTGTCATCCCTTCTTGGAGCATTGGGGAAGGGGATGGCAAGTCAAAGGAAGTTAGAATTCTCCAGTCCCAGCTGGGACCAGCTGCCACGGCCTAAGCTGAATTGATAGTCGGAGAAGACCCAGCAGAGAGCTTGGTGAATCGCTTTTCAGTGGTTCCACCTGGGATGGGATTTTCTCATGGGTCTTGCAAGAGCCATGCTGGATTTAAAGTGAAATTAAGCTGTGGGCTCCGGGGGAGAGCACAGGAAATTACAAATGACAGCTGCTGGTCTCAATAGCCACATCTGGTCAAGAGGCCCCGTCCTGGGCCCCTGTTATGTGAGGAACAGGGGTGCATCGGCATCCAGTTCTGAGCCCCTGGGGAAAGTTGTTTTACAGCAGAGCAGAGACTCAGGAGGTTTGCTCTATTTCTTTATTAGCCTTGTGATCTTGACCCAGGCATATGGCTTCTCCAAGCTGTGGTTTGCCAATCTGTAGGAGAGTGATGAGGGAATAACCTACAGGAGAGTAATAATACCTGCCTCTCAGGTTTGTGCATGTGAAAAGCATTTTGTAAATTGTAAAGTGTTCTAGCAATGCAGAATTTATTATTATTTTCATTATTTACAGCTCTAAGTTTCCTTTAGGAAAAGGGAATAGATAAGCATAGGAAATAATTGGGAGTGCTGAAGAGAAGAAAAAGGAATAGGGATAACACAATTAAAATCGATTTTTAAGTGTTTGTAGGCATCTGCAACCGTGCTAAGAACTATAAAAATGTTATAGAGGCATAATTGTTAATCCAAGGCTGTGGCATGAAATGATGCTGGTATGGAATGGGGCGGAGCTGGGCATAAGGGAGGAGCAGGAAGTAACATCCATGGAGCACCTATGCTGTGCAAGGCCTTGTTGAAAATGCCATTATCTCCTTATGCCGCCTTCACATGAAGTATGCACCAACCTCATTTTAGAGAGAGGAAACCGAGACTCAGAACATTGAGTAATTTGCTCAAGGCCATGTGGTTAGTACATGATAGAGCTGTGCCTCCAAAGCACAGCCTCAGATGCCGACAGACAAATCAATAAAGTACAAACTAGGTAATTCATAGGACATGTTATCAAAAGGGATGAGAGTTGAGAAGCAACAGGGCAGCCCTGACAGCTAGGGTGACCGGCACATCCCTGTTCTCCCTGACTTTCTGCATTTTAGCCCTGAAAGTCCTGTGTTCCAGTCCTTTGGTCTGGGGCCTCCTCAGTCCCAGGTAAATTGGGGCAGTTGGTCATCCCACTAGCTAATAGCTAGTAGCTGGCTTACTCCTACCAGTTGGGGCACTGTGTTCCCTTGGTAAATATAAGCAATTTCATGACTGTCAACATCAGATGAGGACTTTCACGAATGTGGTGGAACAAAACTAAAGACCACTCCATAATTGTGCCTGAACCAAGGAAGACTCTATGCAGCCACAAAAATGACCGAATACCCCCATCTTCTGGCTAACGGGAGTGACCGTTCCTTCTTCCATGACACCTCTAGCCCCGCTTCTTTCTTCCTGCCTACCAGATAAAAGTTAAGGTAATTAGTAAATTTCCCTACTTTCTGACAGCTCCAATGCACTTCCTTGAGCCCTCTCCTAAATCAACTAATGCGGACTCAACGCCTAGAACAAGCCCTTCCTGATACCCTGGTTCTGAGACACTTCCTGGATCTTCATGGTGTGAGGTGTCCCCATAGCACAGAGCAGCCTCAAGTCTGTTCAGCCTCAGGTATGTTCCTGGATGGTCTTTGACCAGAGGACATTGATGGGACTTATGCAGGAGCAGTGTGTGAGAGGGGCCATCCTTCACATGTGGCTCTGTAATTTTCTCTCTGTGAGGCATCTCTAAAGCTAGACCAGATGTTCCTTCAAAGTAGAATCACTTACTAAAAATGATAACTAGCATTTATTGAGGACTTCTACTCTCCAGGCACCATGCTAGGCTCTCTCCCTGGATGGGCTCATTTAAGGACTCACTGCTTCACTTTGAAGCAGTGCTGTAATTCTCACTCACAGATGCCAAAGAAGAGGCTGAGTGAAATCGTGTACGCTGCCCAGAGTTAGTAAGTGGCAGAGCAAGGATTCAGAACCATTGAGTTGGATCCTAGAGCCCTGTGGGCACCTACGGAACCTTCAGTGTTTGGAGGAATAAATCAATAACCAACTTGGGTCCAAATGGGTCACAGAAGGTCTTGGAATAATGGTAATACTAAGGTCTCCTGCCCTGAACCACACATTGTTTTGAACACTTTCTGTGTGTTAACTTACTTGACCCTTACCACACCTCCATCCCGTTAGCTCCATTATTACCTCGATTTTACAGATGAGGAAACTGAGGCCCAAAGAAGTATATAGAACATTTATACAGAGCTTGTAATGAATAATATGTTTTTATAGTTGTATTGTTTAAGCTCCGTGATACTATAGTTCACTAACTGAGATTTCATTGATCATAAGGTGCACGATTATTTTATGTGCCACCACAAAAGTGTTGTCAATTAGGACTCGTGAGATGCCCTTGTTTATATCAAGTTTTCAGAGATGCTCAAATGCATAGAAGACGTACATTTTAGAACAGATGGAATGGTGTAGGTATTATTTATCCAGAGAAGCAGAACGCGAGGCCGAGAAATTAGTATGACTCTCAAGGTCACAAAAATGGCAAAAGAAGGACTGGAATCCAGGTCCACAGAATATGCTCTTTCTTTAGTGCCATTCTGAACACGATGAGAATCTTGGGCCCTGGACTTCAGAGGAAAGCTTGTCGTCCACGACTTCTGCCTGGAGTGTTGCTGAGACAGAGACAGAAGCTTTTTGGAGCAAGGGAACACTTTCTGTGAAGCTCACATCACCTCTCGAGGGCAGCCAAGTACTTCATTTAAATGCAAGGTGAGCTTTCCATCTCTGTGTTTAACCTGGGTAAGACATCAGGTTTCTGTGGGCCCTTCCATGCACGAGCTCGCCACACCTGGGAGACGCTCTCATTTCTACGACTCTCTGCCGAGATTCTCCGTGGAACTCTCTCTCCCTGTGCTTCAGGTTTGAGACTGTCGGCTTGCTTTTGGCTGCCTTGGGTCAGAGGTCTTGCAAAGAGTCTGACTCTGTTTTTGGTATTGGACAGGTGACAGCTCATAAGCCTCATCTCTTTGCGTCCTCATCTGCCCACAGGTGGGCAGGCTGATAAGAAAGCCAGGGTGCTCTCTCCCTCAGCGTGGTGGGAGATGAAAAGCACACAAGTTCATGCCAGCATGTGGGGGCCCTCTCTCTGGCCCTACCCGCTGTCCACAATACATAATCTCAATGGCTCCTTTTCTTGTGTTCTCAAGACACTCTGGACCTGATTAGGTTGCCTGCCCTGTTCTCTCCAGAAAACTGAATTATGTAAATAATAAGCCTTTTCATAGCCTTTCAGTGTATGTGTGGCATCATCAGTCTCGACTGCAAACCAAATTTTGAGTGTGCATGTTGAGGGGGGTTCCCCTCTCAGAACAACTCAGCTGAAGGACGTATCATCTCAAAGTTTAAACATTTATTATATTATATTTTTAGATTAGATTTAGACAGGAGGGAAGGGAGGGAGAAAGAGAGGTAGAGAAACATTAATTGGTTGCTTCTTGAATGTGTCCCATCTGGGGACTGAATCTGCAGCACAGCCATGTGCTTTGACTAGGAATTGAACCCGCGAGTCCCAGCATTGCTTTGAGGAACAATGCCCAACCAACTGAGTCACACCAGTCAGGGATAAACATTGATTAACAGAAAAAATTAATAATCATTTGTACCTAGCTACTTTTTTATAATGAAGAGAGGCTGTGCTCTGTGGATACCTTTCAACAGCATTTTGCGAGGACAGCTGGCAGGGAGGGATCGCTATGTGCTGGCTGTTCAGCCATCTTCCCGGCCAGGATGTGCAAGGTGAGGGCAGGTGAGGGAAGACGGTCCATATTCTCAGCCAAAACACTCAAAACTAAGAGAATCTGGATAGTTTGTGGAGCGAATGAGAGATGAATGGATACATCAGACAGAAAAAGAAAAAGGAACCGAATAGACCAGGGAGCTAGAGGGAGAGAGAGTATAAAAGTGAAGGAAAAATGGAGAAGGAAATTAGAAACAGAAAGAACAAAACACCAGCACTAAGATATC